>NCQT01092305.1:0-14302 GCA_002740465.1 Stenocereus thurberi | reverse complement strand
AACCTCATTCTTGAAAAACTACATGACATCTAGTCATCCACACATTAAAGATCATCTAATAGGAATTAAGATAAAATGTTAAAGTAAACTTTGTATCTAAATACTTAATACTCTAATAACAATATAGATCAACTCATTAATTTAACGGATAAATTTTTTAATGATTAAAGTTACTAGATACATTTATAATTACACAAAAATACCGCAAGTGCACAATGTAGTTGTAACTAGCAACCGATAAGTACGGGTCCTATCCACAGGGAACTTGATTTCAATCACCAAGCTGACTTTTAATACTCAATCTAAGCAAATATTCACTTAGGTTAATTAAAGGTTACTGAAAACAGTTCTAATCTATTAGAAATTTTAACTAAATCAATGGACGATGAAAATCTTAGGTTAGGGTTCATCACACTATAATGCCTTATAAATCGTCAACTAAGTTATGCAAACATAGTCACATAAACAATTGAAATGGAAGGATTACAAATTGAAGTGCATCGACTCTTCTTTCAAAGATCGTAGATTGACTAATGAACTCTAATGGTCTATTTTCATGAAATTAATTGCAAAAGTTACAAAGTTGAGTATTCAAAATTCCCAATCGAAACCCTAACTATGTTTACATCAAGATATTTGATTGCCCACAAAGTTGCACTGGATGTAGGATTCAACTTTTGTTGATCTTCGAAACCCTAATTAAGCACAATGAATAAATATCTTTCAAACAATTCATCAAAAACGTGGTGTACTAAGTAAGAATCCAATTTATAAACATGGGCATAATTCATAAAAACCTAGAATATGATTCAATTAAGCGTAATAGGGGCTATTCCCAACCCAAAATTGGGAATTTAGCCTCTACACATGTTCACAATCATAATCCTCAACCCCAATTTGATGAACATGGCTGAATGTAAGAACATAAATTGAAATTGCAAAAAGGAAGGAATGAGATACAAACTTGAATTAATCGCAAATATGGATCCACAAATCGAAGCCAGAAAAGCCTTGAAAAGTTCTCTAAATAAAACCTGATTTTCGCCTCTGCAAAGTGCCCTCCAAAAGAATAAACTCAAAACCCCCCATAATAGGTCCTGGCAAATAATTAAATCGCGGAGTCGGCTGGGTTGCACAGTCAACCGTATGCCTCTATGGGTTATGAAATTTGCACTGTAGGGAATAGTGAACAGTTCTCCACTTGTGCCTAGCCAGCCATGCACTCTCTTGGGCTCTTCAAACCTTCTTTCTGCGCTTGTGGTACTCTATAAGACTTCTTTTTTTCGCTCGGAACTCATCCTTTAGGCTCTGTTTTTCGCTAAAACTAGTGATTTCCTCAACTTTTTAGCTTCTACACATGAAAATAGGGAAAATCATACAATAAGCGTGAAATAAACATAAGGAAGCAATTTCAACCCTTTCTCATCGAGGTTTAGCATGAGAATAAAAGGGGAAATGGTGAAATACAGGCTCAAATGAACTCAAAATAAGAGTTTATCAACTCCTTCACGCTTATCTCTTACTTATTCCCAAACAAGATCATCAATTGAAAGACTAAAAGGGGAGAGATTCACCTCAAAGTACCAACCTCCTCATGCAAGCAATGACAATCAAATCAATGAGTGGCAACTCACATTTAAGAAACTCAATCAGAGCCAACCTTTGCTTCTCAAAACACCAGTTTCTGAAACAAGAGTAACAATCATTAGGTTATGATGCAACAACAGATGCCCTATATCAAATTGCTTAGGAATATCATGCCTCCCCCAAATTATTAGTGAGCTAGAGGTACCCATAGATCCCCATCTTTAGGGGTAAGGAACGGACTAGTACTTTCATGTGTTTAGGATAAAATGATCACTCAGGGATGCTCTCAACATATGCATACTACCATATGCTTAGCAAAGCTCTTGATTCTCCACCACTAAGGTCATGTACACAAGTGTAAATGATAAGGGCTTTTCAAGGATCATAGTGGGGTTATACAGGTAAGGAGGAGGGAAAGATTTAGGTAAAGAGAAGCTAATCAGCTAAGTAGTAAGCAATCAGCAACAACTCCTCATTATCATAAGATCATTACCATTATCCCCTCAATTAAGTATCAA
Organism: Stenocereus thurberi; assembly: GCA_002740465.1. NCBI lineage: Eukaryota > Viridiplantae > Streptophyta > Magnoliopsida > Caryophyllales > Cactaceae > Stenocereus > Stenocereus thurberi. The sequence goes on along the minus strand of NCQT01092305.1, from coordinate 12,197 downwards.
AGAAAGGGGATTGAAACAGTTAGTGAAAACTTTCTATGCCAAGCATTTTATTTTCATGCTTTTTGTCTTTTCTCTTTTTTTTCTTTTTGTTTTGTTTTGTTTTTTTTGTTTTGTTTTTTGTTTTTATGTTTTCAAACAAGCAAAGAAATGAATGGCAAAGGTTAAGGATAGCTTCAACTCCAATCCTAAAAAGGAACAACGATCCTGACAAACTACTCTAAAATGCACCAACAATCATACTTGCCAACCAATATGGCTTGCAATATTGCTCTACTAACTTAGCTTAGGGTAGGATTGTTCATTTCAAGTCATAGGTTAAGTAGAAATGGGTGAAACAAATGATAAGGAAAAGCTTAAAAGGGTTAGCAAACACGCATTAATAGCGCATGGTGGCTTTTTAGATCATGTAGTTTAAAAGTCAAATGAATACCTCAATTATATCAACATCACGCACATGCCAAATGTGATTTTGAAGAGAACCAAGCCAAGTTTTAGAGATGCATACACAAGAGGGTTAAGCACTCATGAAAAGAGGTTTTAGACTATGTAGAATAAATACTCATTATGGCCTTAAAAGTATCATTGGTTCTTCTATCAAAGGCTAACCACTAGCTCAAAAGGATGGCCAACAGTCAAGATTCAAAAACATACCACATCACAACAATTCTCAGGGGCAAATATACAAGCACACATAACCAAGCGATCAAAACATTTTCGCAACCAATTTACAAAAGTTAGCCCCAAATTAAATCTCACTCATCATAAATTACCACAACCATGAAGCAAATCATCACCTCTTAAATGTCATCATTGGAGGGTTTTCACATCCAATTCCAAGTCATGCTTCTCTCTTTTTGTTTTTTCCCCCCCTCAAATGAAAGACACATGCAAACTACTAACAGCATACAATAAGAAATGAGATAGAGAAAAGGAAGAAAGGTACCTCATCCATTTAGGAGTTTCAATTTCACTTCGCCTCCCTTTACGTGCCATTAGGTGAAGACAATGAGGAGTATATATAATGCAAGGATGCAACATCTATTCTATATGAACTATCTTAGATGCATATGCATGTGAAAAATAAAGTCTAAGCAAATGCATACTAGTGTGATGCCCTAACTACTATCCTAACTAAATACAAAAGGTGTGCAATGGATATACACAAGCTATATATGTGACATCTACCGCTAATGCTCATCACCAAATCACAATGGCCAATCGAGAATCCACAGCCAGTCAAGCATATCATCCCATAATGGCCAAACAAGAAGGTAAAAGCTAGCTCAACCCCGGATGCCTAAGTCTTTCATTGTCCCTAATGAAATGCATATTCAAATAAACACAAAGGGAGGAGGAAAGACTTATAGAGCATCAGTAGGGACCGGGAGGCCATGGGGCCTCTAATCAGCTGGAGGGTAGGGTTAGTGTTGCCTGTCATAAGCCTAATGAACCATTTGTGCCATGTTCTGCAGGTTTTAGAGGATCTCCTAGTTTTGGACATGGAGCTGGTCTAAACGGTCCATGATGGTTTGAAACATGGAAGGACCTACTGCACGGGAAGTAGTTGCCCCTGAAGCACCAGCATCAGACGGTTCGACACCAGGATTAGAATTGGTTCTTCTAGCTCTAGCACTCGCGGTGCCCGATCATCATCTGAAACCTCATTAGGGGAAGCCTCCCCCTCAAAGTCACAATCAATATCACCATCATAAATGAGGTTAGAGGGCTAGTGATGGGGGTTTTCTCTTGGTTCGGGAGCGCAAAGAGAGTGTGACCATTATGCTTAAGCTAAAGTTAACCGCCATTAATTGCTTTAAAAAGCTTCATATTGATGCAAGTAATTACATCAATACACCAAGGAGTGTAAAAAAATGTTGACCTGGTGATCAAAATCTAATGCCCGAGCAATGATGATGATAATACCCCCCATAGCTGTGATAACTTTAGGGGGTTAGACTTGTTCCTCTAGGTGAGTAGCTATAAAGGCTCCGTGTTCAATGTTGGTTATGCAAAGTAGCCCAAAGAATGTAGAGCTCCCCCTTATGCACCCCATTCTGACTATTGGTATGGGCAAACACATGGTTCGCCGTGAGGTGCCGCAGGTAACAAAGCACGGGATTGCAAATCCACATGGCTTTCATAGACCAAGCCTCATAACGGTGCCTTGATAGGTGATAGTGAACCAAAAGCTACCTTGATTGTAGTCATCATTAATAGGGGTTAACACACCATGGTTAAGCAAGTGAAAGAACTCATCGAACCGAGGTAAGTTCATCTCAAAGGTTTGGTTGAACAATTGAAACCTAATGTACCCTATGCCCCTTGCGATTCTCGTTTCAAGTCCACCACTAGAGAACTCATAAACTCCCACATAAGTCACAAAATGCAAAGTCACAAAATGGACCTTATGCCCCTTGAAACCTAATGTACATGGGCTTGCAAAGTCACAAAATGCAACCACCCTAATCTACCAAGCAATGGTCCCAGGTGATCTAGTAAATGCAAAGTGTCAAGCACTTACTCCTTTAAACAAGCAAAATTGAAGGCTAGACACACATCAAGTTGCAAATATATTGACCATTTATCACCCACCATAAATACCCATCTCATGTGCATTGTATACTATTGTAGATCTTTAATTAACGACAGAGTGACTATGCATATATATATGTCAACTTTAATTTTCCCACAAGTAGGAGCAAGCAAATAAAACTGCCTACCTACCAAACCATCTTGCACATAAGTGACGTTCCACTTTTGCATGTAATCATTCACCATCAACCAGAGAAATCAACCCTATTAATCCTAGATTTATGTCTTATTGATCAATTCCTTTGAAAGCTTTCTATTATGTTATTAATTGATTATTACATCTTATATAGTGTTGAATTAATTCTATATACGTTGCCGGGGGCCCTTGAAAATATTGGCTTGCAAAATCAACATAATCACTAAGCTACGAAGTAATTCATTGCAAAATCTACATAATAATCAAACCAATCATAAAATTTAGGAACTTTAGCAAGTAATAAAAAACTCCAAATTGACCACCAAGAAATATGAGTCGTACCAAAATTGACTCCAAGCTAACACGGATCCTTGCCGGAAAACACCCAAACTGCTGGAAGATCACGCTAACCTATTGGAAAACAAGTGGCGTTAAAGAGATAGAGAGAGAGAGGGTGGGGAAACAACGTCAGAAAACAACTTGCCACTACCAAGAAAACAAGCTCCGATCCGTTGGAGAGAGAGACAGGCGCTGACGGAGATCCTCCGCCAACTAGTGATGGTGCCGCTAACCAGACTGACAGAGGGTGGGGGTTGAGAGCATTAGAGAGTGTGGCGCCCCTTTCATTTTGTTTGGTGTTGAAATTTAGCGTCGCATAGAAACAATATGCTAATTGCATCAGACTAGGGAAACGATCACGAAAGCATGATGCTGTTGGCATCGGATAAACTGAGTAGACGCTAAAACTGTGCTATAGAGATTACCACTGGGTCTAATGCTAAATATCCGTTTCTATTGGAGACAGTTATTTTATCCGATGCTAAAGAGAAAAATTGGACGGTAATAGAGTTGAATAGAAATGAGATGCTAAATATTTGATGCCAACGCTGTATTTTCTTGTGGCGTTCACAAACTTAGTAACCTCTCATCATTATGCAATATAATGGAACATATGTAGCTTATTAAAAAATTATGGACACTTGGGTAGAGGCATATACACTATAATATGATCACATGGTTTCCATCCAACCTTGCATAGGTCTCTCTCCCACTCTCATACACATCATCCATTCAACAACAGTTTTTTTTCTTTAAAGTTTTCGATACCTAAATTGGCAAAATCTTTGAACTATATCTGAACCAAATACCCTAAAACAATTTCAATTCGGGTCTCAAATTTTGGATCGGGTCACTGCTTTTTGGTTCGAGTTATTGATTTTGGATTATTTCGAACATCCCTAGCTACCTCCATGCATTTTCTTGCATGCGGTGGCCCTCCTTTTGTCTTTCACACATAGCCAGCCAAGCCAACCATTCTTGATGTCTCCTTTCAGGCTTCTCTAACTTAACAATGAATAACCTTCAACCAGTTTTTTCTCATTAGCATATTGTCATAAGGGACTGGTAATGGATCAGGGCCAGATCAGACTAAGGTCGATACATGTAAAGCGTTAGTAGTAAGTAACCCATTATGGCATGCAAATTAATATGACAAGTAGGTTCAAAAAAGTAATGTATTATTGAATGGACTGTTCAGTTGATTTATTGTTGACCCAACCTATTATTAATCCAATCTTTTATTGCCCTATTTTAAACATGTCAATCCACTTGACCTAATGAGTATCTAACCTGTTGCCTATCGTTAATTCTTACCATATAAATAAAAAAATAAGTGGGCCTCATTAACAATAAGACAAAAAGCATCTTTCTTTCACCATAGCTTTAGGGGTGTTTGGTAACAACTTCTTTTTCGGAGCAAAGAACTATTTGAGGGTGTGTTAGCTATTTTGACGAAATCAAATAACTAAAAAGGTATTAGATAAATAGCTATTTCGAAGAGCTGTTTGACCTCAGACAGCTGAAAAGAATGTTTCAATTAATCTTTTCAAAAAAACTTTTTATTGAAATGATACATTTACCCAGGAATTTAAAAAATTTACACTACATGCTATTAAATTATATTTATATAATATTATTTTTATGATTCAAACGTAGTTAAATCTTGAAGATTCATATGAGTAGATGTCTTGCCTTTATTTTGTTGGGACAAAAATCAACCATTGAAGTTACATTATCTTTTTTGAATTCTATATTTTTTTAAAGCTAAGCAGTGTAGTTTTTGGTGTAGATTTTGTGAATTCCATAAGGATGTTATATCAAACTTATTTGGTTCTCTCACTATGCACCTCCTTGATTATTCGATATTTACACTTGAGATTATTCAAACCCCCTTCCGATTACCTAGATAATGAGCTTTTGATTGATGCAAAATAGTAATATTTGATACTATATTTTGTATGAATTGAATCAAATGAAGATAAAGTCGTTAGAAATTCATATAGATTTTAATTTCAATTCATGACCCAAAAAATACAATAAATAACAAAATAACGTTACAAAATTTTGACATCATTTACATAAGTACAATTGAAAAGAAATAAGGTAAACGATGACTACAAATTATGTAGAATTAGTTAAAAAATTGGAGTCTTATCAATGAAGAGTTTGTTTTTTTGTGACCATAAATGAAGTTAATTTATACACATGACATAAAATGTAATTCTTTTTAAATGAAAATAAGATGGTTGATAAATTAAAAAAAATATTCTATTAAAAAGTAATTTATAGATAAGGATATAAATAGAATTTTGTCAAACATTTTTCTTCGAAATAACTAACTTTACCATACAGTTTTTCTACAAATAGCTAACTTGAACAGGTAATGTAAACAGCTAATACAAACAGCTAAAAGCTAACAATTAATGCAAACAGTTAATAGTTAACAATTAACAACTGTTTACCTAACGGGGCCACAGTTAGTTGAAATCCTACTACTCAATTCGAACTTACATAATAATATACATACCCTTTGCAGCTCCATAAGCAGACCCTAGATCAAATGCAAAGAAACTAATAATGGATGAAATGAAGATGATGGTGCTAGCCCCTAAGGCCGTCAACATAGGATGAGCAAGTTGGGAGAGATCGAAAGCTAACTCGAAGTTGAGTGTCATTACGTTTGAGAAATCTTCTATTGTGTAATCCACAGTTTCTTTGCAAAGAGGCCCATGCTCACCTGCACTGTTCACCTCCAGGTCATGCAGTAGTTTTTTTGTTAAGTGAAGAAAGGAGTGTAACTACAGGAAATGTTGCATCTAACCATGCTTAAATTTGCCTCTTTTCATGCTTATATCCGCGGCAGAGCATATTCGCCATGCTTAAGGTAAGCGTGCACAGGGTATCAGTGGGGAAAAATTCGCCACGCTTAATAAGCGTGACTGATTGTGCACTACCCACACTTATATCTGTGGAAGACTGCGTTATTTACCACGCTTATATGTGTAGGTAGATGACCCTCGCTTGTATCCGTGGCTAGAGTATCCTTTGGGACAAAAATCATTTTCACCACTCCATCACTTATAAGTGTGGCGTTACGCATGTGATAACTAACTTTCAAATGTTGTAAGTGCATAACTAATTTTGGCGGGAAAATTTTCATAATAAAAAACCAAATAATCATTATATTTAAAAATGCGAATAGTTTATATTTACTAACGTTAACGTATTATAATCCTATATACATATATATAGAGAGAGGGGCGAGGTAGAGGAAGCGACAAAAAATATTTGATTTTAGCGTAAATGATACAAAAAGCATATAAACTTTATAACCATAATAAATTGTTATCACTTGAGTTCCTAAATAACCATTGTTTAAGTACATAATGAGAAGTACAAAATTGAGTTCAACATGCATATAAAGTATGCATCCACTACCTAAAAGTTGCGTTTGTTTGAAACAACATCTATAAGATTGAAATAAAACAGAACAGATCAGGTGATATATATGGAACTCCATAACTTCAATTGAACACCTCACGAATAGATATTAGCTTCATATCCAATGTTGTGACATGCTGCCCTTCTTTTCAATTTGAAATCACCAAGTCCATATATGGGAGCTTAGTGCAACAAACAACGCCACTAATAAGGAAAAACTTCTAAAAAGATTGCAAGATATAATATATAACTATTATCCTCCATAACTATGTACCCGTGCTCTAAAAACATTATATGATATTCCTATGGTTAGCTTTTTCTTTTTAGCAAATTCCCTAATTTTGAAAAAATTTCGGCAGAGTTCCGCCTAGAACTTGGCTATTTTCCTTTTACAACATGTCATAAATACAACAACAAACTATTCACAATCTCAACGGTCACATGCCGGAGCAAATCAACTCAACAGGCCACACGCCTGGAGTACCCAACACAAATCCAACCCATTGCCATGAATAAATCCAAAAAAATCGAATGCACAACGCAAATCAAACTTAATACCATAAAAGCATGTAAGTTAAAACTTTTAAACTAAACTCACAATGTTCACATTTTGAATTCTCTCAAGCAACACGTCATCAACCATCTGGGGATCAGCTTTGTAATCGCATGCGTTCAATACTTATTGTAATCATGTTCCACTTCTTAACATGCGATTGAATCTATCATATTAAAATTGAGCAGACATGAAAGATAAGGCCATATTTACCATGAATGCAAGATAACAAAGCATCAAAACCTTCTTTTCACCATAAGCGTACTTTCTAACTGATTCAGGATTCTTTTTCAGCACCTTTTCTGTTATCTTCGTCACTTCCTCATAAGTCAACTAGCAAAATTTGTATATGTCTGTAAGGATTTGCATAGAACATGGATGGTGTAGAATATTTTTAAAAAGTAGACATACTGGATGCACAACATTTGACTTTGGTCGTTTGGAATTTCCTTGCTTAGTGAACTTGTTGTTCATTCCCATGATGGTTCTCTAGCAAAGCAAATAAATAAAAAAAGACTTGATAATCACATACGCAACTAAGATACCGTTTGGAATGACAAACGTCATATTTGGAAAATACTTTTTGAGTGGAAGTACCACCTGGAATTGAAGTGCCAGCTGAAGTAGGAGTTCCTCCACCAAGAGTAGGTCCACCATCCCTATGAACAGGTTGCTCACGAGCAGGAATCCCTCCACCACGAGTAACATGTCACATTTTTGTAGGATGATTTGATGGCTTCGACAAATACTTTGGGATATAAAAATGTGAAACACATATATATACAATGAAGAATGTGTTAAAATATGTAATTCGTACATACCTGGATATTTTTTGGTGATTTTTGTTGTTTTCTGGGCTCTACATTGATATGCTTTGACAAAGTCGACCCTGTTTGAGTATCCTTGACTACATACCAATAAAAAAAATTTATAGCTAGATAACACTATAATGTAACTAAGCCAACATATCTTGTACTTCCTTTAAAAAAAACACTTTTACATGCCTACCTAGCGCATGGGAAACTGAAAGGGCATCTTTAGACCTGGGTGACTCGTGGCTTCTTTGATCACATGGCATATCATTGACCAAGTTTTGGGGTGAACCAGTACTCTACTCATAATTCATGTCACATTAAGAAGTAAAAGTTTACTAAGGTTGTATTCAAATAATAAATTAGAAATATAAACATAACTCGCAATCAATAATAACTCACCTTAAACTTATCGAAAAAACAAAGATCCACAAATCTAAACGACATTGAATCGCCAACTCCTTTAAGACGAGTAACCTCGTTCTCTTTTGCAGACTCAGGTAAAGGCGATGCATACAATTGCTCCTTAGTAGTATCTCTCTTAGTGTATTTCACCCTTAATGATCGTTTGTAACCCCTTAATCTCTCCCCGATAGAACTTAAAACTTTTGAATCAACCAATGCATTCGATGGTAGCATGAACTTCTTCTGCAATTTGGGAAAAAAAATTACAAAGATAAGCAAAACTACAAATTCATATATCAGACATCATTGCCCAATATAACTCACCCACACATATACTACAATTCGATCCTTAACAACTCCAGGAACTAAACACTATTCTTTATAGTGCAGGGGACACTCTTGGGCAATATATCCTTCTGCTATTGAACCCTCAGGTTGCGCCCTATTACGAACAGGGCTTTTAAGGACGCCAAAAACCTATATGAAACACTTGCATACGAACACATGAATACATATGCAGAGTTAATATGTAAGTATGTATTTAAAGTGTGAATTCTAACCTTTCAATTAGATACATCCACCTATATAGAACTGGCCCTACAAGCTTTGCTTCCTCAGTTAAGTGCACAATTAGGTGCACCATAATAGTGAAAAAACTAGGCGGAAACAGTTTCTCCATTCTACATAGTGTCATAACCACATTAGCTCCAGCTTCATCTAACTTCTCAATAGTAAGTTCTTTGGCACATAACTCCTTCATAAATTTTGATAGAGCCCAAATAATATCTACAAGATCACTGTCCTTACTGCCCTTAATGTAATTGGAAGCAAGTCTTGCATAAGAATGTGACAATCATGAGTTTTCACATTGAGCAACTTACGATCCTTCAAATCGACACAACGGGATATTTTCTTACGTACCCGTCTGGGACTCTTATATGCTTTAACACACTAAGTAGTCGTGTCTTCTCTTCAGATGACAAAGTATAAGGAGCGCTTGAGAGTTCGTATTTGTCATTTGGTAGAAGAATGGGATGAAGCTCTGGCCTTATTTTCATGACTTGAAGATCTTTTCGCGCCTTCAAGTTATCTTTAGATTTCCCCTCAAGGTTCAGTAATGTCCCCAACAAATTATCACATACATTCTTTTCAATATGCATCACGTCTAAGTTATGGCGAAGAGTGTTGAACTTCCAACACGGTAAATCGAAAACTATGCTCCTTTTTTTTCCATATTTGTTGATCGTCCCTTTTATCGGTGTCCATAAGTTGAGTTTCACCCTTACCATATGTAAATGTGGTTCCCTCTAACTCTGCCAACACAGCACTTCCACTAAGAGGTTCTGGAGCACAACCATGCTCAACATTCCCATCAAATCCAACAGCATCATATTGAAATGGATGGTCTTCAGGCAACCATCGTCTATATCCCATATAACAAAACTTATATCCATTTTCTAACCAAACAGCATGTGTACCTTTTGCACATGACGGACAAGCAAAACGACCATTTGTACTCCATTCAGATAAATTAGCATATGCAAAAAAGTCATTAATAGTCCAATGAAGAGCTCCCTGCAATTTAAACTGCGTCCTAGTGTATGCATCAAATGCATCTACACCATTCCATAATTGTAACAACTCCTTTATTAGAGGTTGAAGGAAAACATCAATATCCATGCCTGGTGCCTTTTCCCCAAGAATGATCATGGAGAGAATTATAGAGGGTTATTTCATGCAAACCCATGGTGGCAAATTATAGGGAATTAACAGGACTGACCAAGTACTATAAGTACTACTCATAACACGAAAAGGATTAAATCCATCACTTGCAAGCCCCAATCTAATATTACGCGGATCTTCCACAAAAATAGGATTTTTCTCATCAAAATCCTTCTATACCTTACCATCTGCAGGATGCCTAAGTATGTCATCCTTTACCCTACATTTATCATGCCAAATCATATCTTCAGTGATTTTGGAGGACTTGTACATCCTAAGTAGCCTCGGAATAAGGGGAAAAAAACGCAAAACCTTATATGGCAATTTTTTTTCCTTGTCTCTCCATCGTGAAGTGTGACACTTATCGCACTCTTCTTGATTTTCCCTCTCAGCCCAATACAAAATGCAATCATTAGGACAAGCATGAATTTTTTCATAGTAAAATCCCAAATCCTTTTTTAACTGCTTACATTTACGCCAAGACGACGAAAATGGATTAATCTGAGGGAAAACAGTAGACAGAAGTTCAAGCAACATATCAAAGGACTTAATTGACCACCTGTGCATGGATTTCAATTAGTTAAAAAGTAATTGTTTGAAATAGTATTACGACATATATAACATTATAAAGAGAATATTTGGATTTGATTTGGTGAATTATGCTGATTTTGTGGATATTTATTTCTGTGCTTTTGCTTAATTTGCAAGTAAGGTCAATTAAGCATGTTAAGTAGCAACATGCATGACATCAATCACTCTATTGCCTAACAAATCAGTCTTGCTGAGTTACATCATTTCTTAGCTACTGTCATAGGTTTATGGTAGGGGAATAAATATAATGAGAAAAGGTAAACATCAAACAACATATAGTTTGCAAACTTTCATCATATGAAATGAAAGATACATGGACCAATTAAACATAAACTGAGAAAAACAATATATTTGCAGACAATCTGAGGTGATTCCTATTTCTCGTATTCTACCTGGAAGACTGTTTGTCATTAAGCAGTCAACAGATGCAAAGTCACATCCAAACTAAGATTTCTGCAGAAATATTAAGGAACTTTACTTTAAATGAAGAATTTCACTTTACTACTTGCTTCCAGAAAAATGCATAGGCAGATGATGTAAATGAGCTGCCCACATAGTCACACTTAAACAATATTGATAAGGCGTTCTAGTAGCAATAAAGTTCAAATAAATGTGAAAGAATATACGTAAGCTTTACATTGCCAAGCAACTCATAACAAATCCATTCTCATGAGAACGTGCATCCAAAAGTCACCACACAGACAAACAATTTTAGAAATATCTCAAATAAAAAGAGAATAAAATGGGGACAGAGATCAATCAACTTCATGGACACCTTCAACAGGGGAATTTAAGCGTTTATTTTGCCCAGAAGTGTCCTTTGTTTCTAATTCTGGCCAGAATTTAAATGGACTAAAGAGCCAAAGGAACCGTTCAAGCAACTTCATGGACAATAAGAGCCAAAGGAACAGAGGAAAATGGACATCTTTAACACTCGGAGAAGATCTTTTGTTTTTCAAATGCCATGATGCAGTTTTACTGACTAATCAGCAGAAGGACCACATTTAGGTCTGATAACTTTGCAGAACAACCGAGAACAACCTAATTCACAAGCAAATAATTCAGAGAGTGAGAGAAAGAGCTTACTCTGGGCTGAACAAAGGCACTGCTGCCGACACCCAGGAGTAGTCGGATGCTGTAATCACAGCCGGCAAACAGTAACACTTCCTGATTCAGAAGAACGAGCAAACACCAAAGCCATGTACGCGAGCCAACACCAGAGCCAAGCGCCGGAATGCTAGAGTCGAGCACCAGAGCCGACCGAATGCTAAAATCGAACACCAAGCCAAGGTCCTCCGGCCAGAATTAAATCCAGACAACCACGACCGCTGGGATTTCGCCGTCAAGCACTAGCACTGCCGACCAAGGTGACCACCGGCTACTACCTAGGGTTTTGTGAGAGGAAAAATTGACGGGAGGTGTGACTGAGAACGGGAGGAATGAATGGCGCGCTAGCGTGAAGCTAGGAGAATGGACGAGAATGCTAATCGACAATAATGCAGCCCCGTTTGTTTTTTCCAATTTAATTGCTAGCTTAGTTCAGTTACCATGCTTATTATCTGTGGTTAATGCGTTACATTCGTAGGATACATTTCTCCACGCTTAA
>NCQT01092245.1:62451-79624 GCA_002740465.1 Stenocereus thurberi | reverse complement strand
ACCATGTCAAGGATTTAGTCAAAATAATATTCTTTGCTAACCGTGCCCTTATGTTTTGAAGTTAAACTATTAACGTCTCAAATTTCTAGAGAATCATTGTTATTTATTGTTAGTTATCTAGAAAGGCATGAAAGGAAAAGAAGTTAATTGATTGTATAAAAATAGAAACTATTCAAACAATTTGATTCTTCCATAAAAGAAACAACAAGAAACAAAATGGGATAGAAAGCATACAAGCAAACTTATTTAAAAATAAGATATATACTAGTGTGCAACTCGTGGTTCGCACAGGTATGTGTTGAAATTTTATAGTTTTATTATTTTTTCTCTAAATATTTATGGGCTTTTGGAATTTGAAAATATTAAAATATCAATAAAATCTTCTACAAACTTCGCTTGGAATTCATGAATAAAACTGACTTTGATCACTGCGTGGATATGATTAGACTACAACCAGAAAAGGAAAATGAAAACATATTATTATTAGAAGAAATAATAAACAAATTGAATTTGACTTATTATTTAAGAAATAGAAATAATTGTAACTTACTGCTCTTAGAAAAAGGAAAAAAAAGCTACACCTTTACATGCATCAATCAATACCATCTTTGTACTAATGACCTTTTCATTCTTCTAATATTTGCTAGCAACACTACATAAATGTGAGTCTCGAATATAATTTTTAAAAAAATAAGGAAAGAAAGATTGTACAGATGTGTGTAAATTTTGAGAATGATAGAAATAAGAATGTCGTTTTTGCATAAAAAAATTAAAGTAATCTATGCATTCATTTTTACGTCGCATAATGCCATGAGACGATATGCACACTTTAGTGCTATGTGCAAAGTGTATCAAACCTAGGCTTTAAGTTGCTAAAATCATACATCATCCCCCTCTACTTACTTAGATGACTTTTATACTTAATTTATTCACAACCTTTTAGATTTTCAAGATTAAGCTTATGTCCACAGCCCACTTGACCTTTTCCGTACATATTTGTGCTTTTTAAAAGTGGAGTTATATTAGGATGTGCAAATATAAATCCAAATCATTGCCTTAACAGAGATGCGCTCGAGCAACATAGCACATATTGAAGCCAATTATAGATATAAAACAAAGTTGGTGGCATTGAACATTGGTGTTGGATCTTGACTAACTTGTTAGTACTTTTTTTTTGGGTGCATAATCACATTATTAAAGAGCTTTAAAGTCACTAATTAAAGAAAATGTTTTTAAGCCAACCTAGCAACTCAACCCCATGGGTTCATAATTCAAGTAAACAAGAAGGGCATGAAATTGAGCATATGAGACAGGATGATTACAAAAGCAAAAAAAGTAGACTATAGCAGTAGATCACAAACTCATCAAAATAGCACAAAAATCCAGAAAGCAAAGTAAAAAAAAAAAGTACAAAAATATGTAAATGTATAGATGACTCCTCATCTCTACACCTAAGGCCCCCAGTATCCTTATTAGGAGCCAATAAGTCACAAGACAATAAAACTACACACAAAATTGACCAACTCATTCTACTAAACCAGTAACGCAACATAACATCCACAAAATCAACTCCACCACAAATTACCCTAAAATCCACCAAATGGCCCTAATGCCACCTATGCACACAACCAAGGCACTGAAGATAAGAAGAAAAAGATATATACAAATTAAAAATAAAAATAAAAGAAGAAGATAAATGGAATTGAGTGTAACAGGTTGCGTACTAGTTGCACCTAAGCCATCGCCTCCTTAGGATGGTAGAAGTTAGGCACGTTGAGCTTCAACCACTCTACCGCATATCATGTTGCTCATCAGATCATAGTTCATTAAAGCCCATAATAACTTATTGAAATTCTTAGAATAACTTTCGCAAAAGTGGAAATAAGAAAAATAAGTGAGTACATTATAAATAAAGGGTACAATCAAGCTCGACGCAACAACTCTTTCAAGCTTGTCAATAGCTTAGACCCAATCATGAAGAAGGCTAGCATACCTATATTTGAAAGCAACAAGGATACTGGCATAGCAAAATGAATAAAAACATGAGAAAGTCCAGGAAGGTCTAAGTTCCCATAAAGAGCGTCAATAGCCCCAAAGAGGAATAAGAAGCAAAGTCAAAAACCATTAAAGCAAGTATAGGAAGTTCATCATGTAAAGTAGCCAAAGCTTTCTCCGTCCTCCACTACGGGAGGGTCAACACATCACAGTTGGAGAGAAATAATGAGAATGAAGGAGAGACATCAGTATCTAGTGAATTGGTGGCAATGGGATCTTCGAGCTAAACACTAGAAGTGGTACGAACAACCATCAACACATGAGTCCTCTCGAGGAGTCTCGTAAAAGTGTTACCAAATCAAGGTTATCTTATCATATCATTCAAGTGAATTATCCTCATCAATCCTAGCATCAAACCCAAAAAAATCACGCACCTTGAGTGACATGCACTAAACAAAAGGAAAAGGCTGATTAGTTCGGGAATGGGCAACCTCAGTGCCGTCCCTAGGTGTGATAGGTAAGGATGGAATGATTAGAGCTAATAGAGTTAAGCGAGGATCATCTCGTCCTCTAGGTCAGTCAAAGGTGGGTCAACCGCAAATTTGGGCTTTAAGCGAAGGAAAAACTCACCATTATCACATAAACTAACCTCATGCTATAGGTCATGCTCCTTTATCTCATTAACAAATTACACATGTTGCCCATTCATTGTCTTTATCATATGATTAAGTTTAACATAATATTCTTCAAATTTATCATAATAGAAATTCACGTAATGATTAAAAGATTAGCATTAAGAGCACACAACATGAGTATAGTAATGATGGTGATGATTAGAATCCCTATAGTGATCATAACCTAAAGGACCAACGTAACCTGAAAAGCATAAGGAGAGAGGGCACGACACAAAGGATGTCCATAGCATTCTCATTTTGCTATTGATATCAATCCAAAAACTGAAACAAATTCCACTTTCCATCAACATTCAAAGAGCAAAGACCACTATAATTGTAACGCCCCAACTAAATCACATTCCAAATGCCTTTGTTAATAAGCATTATGAGTCAGCGGAATGTGCTATCAAGTTAGGGCATTACTGTCGTTCCTTAGGGACAAGGCTGTAAATAAAGAAGTAGAGTTGATCAGACAAGTGGCATTCGTTACAATAGTTACACCAAAGAAGGTCTAAGTTGTTATTAAACATTTTAAAACAGACATCACACAATAATTTAATCATACCCGAAATGGATTTATATTTCACTGAGGCTGCACAGGTGCTCAAAACATTAGTTGCCTTCCAAGTCCTTATAATGACTAACTAGGGTAGACAATTAGCAATCACTGCTTTGGCTTACTTTTCTTCGATTCTTAACCTTTGTAGGTTCTTGCTTTACCTTAAGTTGCTTCTCCTTCCCTAAAATAGTTTGTAGAACACAAACAGTGAAAAAAATGAGCTATAACTCAATACATTATCCTTGTGCAGTCAATAACTATTTGCAAGGAGCCAGTGAACACACGCACAATATTAAAACTATGCTTTGTAAACATCTTTTGAGGGCCACTGATTTGATTGATTATTAATTATTTCTCGGCCTAGACTAGGACTGAATCTATGAACAACAGCCATGGAATTAATGAACAATGAACTATGAAGTTTTCATTTAACGAGAAGGGCTCAGACTTTGAATTCTGCTAGCAGATACTATGAACAATGAATATTGAATGTTGAACATTAAACATTGAACATAGCATTAAACGATGAATAATGAAATGGGTCCTTATGGTTCTAGCTACCGAATAAAACTTAGTAATATTAGAAAATATAAATTTAAATAACTTTGAAGGGTACAAGCAGTCACCTACCTTTGACATTTATTTATATTCTTCTCTTTTTTGTTCTTCCTTTAGGATGTCTTTCTTGGAGATAGATTTAGTGAGCTCTGTATTAATTAAGAGAATTAATGCTCTAAGTCTTAAATCATTTCGATCATACTCTTATGCTTCTCATTTTCAAACCCAAAGCTCCACACACGTTATATTACCACACTTCACTAACCCAACCCTCGTATGCTCTAAGTATTAAATCATTTCGAGTGATATCTCAATGTAAGGTCTATTTTTTGTTTCCAAAAAGGCATTACTTGGCTCCAATGTGCTGAACATAGCTCACAGACTCATCTCTTTAAGCATTTTTATTAGACTTTCTTATGACTACAATTGACTTATTAAAACCACAATTTGGCAACTGAATACTCAATATCTAAATAATCCAGCCATAAAACTAATTTAAATTGCACAAATTGCACCCCAATTTACTAAGCACTACCCACATAGTCCTTATGATTACATCAATTTTCTTCACACTTTCAACTATATCACATAACCCCTTTATTCAGCAACGGACCATTAACAACCCTTTATATCTACATTACTTGAGCATACTATGACTTTGCTTAAATAGTTAAATATCATCTAGACGACTGTTTTCTTATGCACATATCTTCCACCATAATTTCTTGCAATCATACCTTTACGTCCATGTTATGACTATCACTAATTACTTGTCAATTTTCCCTATACGTGAATTCATTCTATTCAACCCCAACAATCACATATAACAATTCACCCCAACATTCACATGAATAACCATTGAATGATGAGGTTGAATATAACAGAAGAGCAAAATTTAATTACCTTTCAAGAGACTAGATATGGAGATGGGTGCAACCAAGGGGTGTGAAGAGGAGGCGATGGTAGGCCAAGCTGAACCGACGGCTTGGGGCAGTAATGAAGTCAAGCAGCGACGACCAGCGGTGGATGACGACTGCTATTGGTGAGGGGGTGTCACGCATGGGAGAGGGAAGAGGGAAGGTTAGCTGTCTTGGGTTTTTGATTTTTATTCACTTATTTCCAATACCCATGTGCAATTTAAATAGACATTGCCATCTTAAATTAGGAAGGCTCTTTTTATTACTTTTCTTTTTTTTTTTTGTTTGGATAATTACTTTGTCATATACAAATTAATGCGAGCTTATCTCAATTTATTTTCCTTTACACATGGCCTAAAATTGGGTATACTTTTGGCCGGTAGTAATTTGATAATTTTAGTTTTTTTCTTAGCTATTAAGAAATTGTTATGGCACGGTAAATTGGCGACCTCGCTCAGATACAAACGCATATTTACAGAAAATTGTAAACTGTCGCATAATTATATAAGACTTTATATGGTCTAGAGAATGTTCTACATTAACGTAATTTCTTAATCAAAAATTGCTTTATTTATCATTAGAAAAATGCATGACTCACTGCCCTGATTAGTCATAACCATACGACTTATTCAAGAATTTAAACCCATTAAACATGATTGAGTGATGGGGTGTTACATCCTCTCATCCTTGAAGATAGTTTCATCCTTGAAACTTGTGCTGAACATTCCTTTTGAGTAAATGTGAGTAACAATGTTTTATTTCATCTTCAGTTTTCCATGTAGCCTTAACAAGTTTCGCGGCGGGTCTATATGACTTAGACCAAAGGTATAACCTTATTACGCAATTGTTTTACTCTTTAATCTGCTATCTTCATGGGTTGTTCTTCATAAGTGAACCCGTCAGGCTCAACTTTCAGGGTTCATAAACTATTGCATGAGTTGGATCATGCACGTAGTTGCAAAGTTATGAAATATGGAACACATCATGCACATGTTACAGTTTAGGTGATAAGGCTAAGTGATAAGTAGTTGGGTCGATTTTCTTAATGATATTATAAAGCCCAACAAATCGCAGACTTAACTTTCCTTTAATGTTGAACCTTCATACTCCTTTAACAGGAGAAACTTTTAGAAACACTTTATCCCCATCGTCAAACTCCAAATGCCTCTATCTCCGATCCGCATATGCTTTCTACCTATCCTGTGCTGCTTTCATGTTTTGTTGGATAACTTTGATCTTGTCCACTATTTCTTGAGCCATTTGAGGTCCCAAGATTAGAGCGTCCTCCAAATCATTCCAACAAATAGAAGTTCTACATCTTCTATCATACAAAGCTTCAAAAGGGGTCATTCTTATAGTAGCTTGATAGCTATTATTATAAGAAAACTCTGCTAGGGGTAAGTACACCCATTTTCAATGGAAATTCAGTACACAAGCTTGTAAAATGCCCTCAGTGATTTAGTTTACTCTTTCAGTTTGTCCATCTATCTTGGGATGGTAAGAACCACTGAATTATAACTTTATACCAAAGGCTTTCTACAAAACCTTCCAAAATTGGGCCCGAAACCTTGAGTCTCTGCCGAAGACAATGTCCTGAGATACACCATAAAACAGCACCACTTCTCTTACATAAATTTGAGCTAACCTATCCACTTCCTAAGAATTATGTATTGCGATAATATGGGCAAACGTGGTGAGTCTATTGGCTATCACCCAATAGCACTCTTCCTTTATCCTGACAGAGTTAATGCCATTACGAAATCTATCGAAATGGAATCCAATTTTCACGAGGGAGTTTCCAGTGGTCTTAATTCAACAATAGGCCATTGGTGCTCATCGTTGACTCTTTGACAAGTAAGGCGTTTACCCACATACTCAGCTATGTCTCTTTTCATATTGCTCCACTAGAAGGGTTGTTTCAAATCTCTATACATGTTTGTTCGCCCTAGTTGGATAGAATACTTTATATTGTGGGTTTCAGATATTATCCTTTCTTTCAACTCCATCCTTTTAGCATACATATTTGATTTTAGAATCTAATAACTCCCTTGTCCTCTACAAAACCCAATACCTTTCCTTTCCCTATATTTACCTTAATCCTTTCTATCTCTTCATCTGCCACTTGTGCCTATTTAATTTCATCCAAGAGGATAGGTTGAACCACCATACTTCCAAGAAACGACCCAGGTTCTTGTGGTAGCATAGGTTTTATGCCCACATTTTCCAAATCCCTCAAAATCTCTGGTTGTACCATTATTACAACGTTCACATTATGATGTATTTTTCAATTCAATGCAGCGGCAACCACATTAGCCTTTCTAGGGTGGCACTACACTTGGACGTCATAATCCTTGAGAAGTTCTAACTATCTATGTTGCCTTATATTCAATTCCTTTTGAGTGAAGTTGTATTTGGAACTTGTGGGATCAGTAAAAATCTAGCAAGGAGCTACCACAAAGGTCAGGTCTCTAAATTTTAGTGCAAAAACCATTGCGGCCAATTCCAAGTCATAAATATGATGATTTTGCTTATAAGGCTTCAACTATCTAGAAGCATAAATGATAAGTGCTTATCATATATCATTTTCGAGTCATTTTGCTACATTTTTAGGAGAATTATGTTCTTTAGGTTATCATTTATACTCCTATTCTCGATTTATACTTGGGTATGGTTGTTTGATGCATTTTGAAGGAATTTGGACCATTTTGACCCAGCATTTGACCCTAATTTGAGTGCATTTTGACCGTCGACGGATGTCCATGAGGTGTTATGCCCGTGGAGCAAGAGAAGAGCAGACATTTGGTTCCAACCAAGGCAACAGTCCAACCGTGGTGCTTGCCATGGATCATTGTAAGCTATATAACTGTGCCCTTTTCGTTTTCCCTTTGGCTATTTGGCTAAGAATCCTCAAGTTCTTCTTTGTAAACCTGTCCCTCAGTAGCAGATCAAAGAGAGCATAGCATAGATTAGTTCATTTTCTTCCTAAATTTTACTCTTGTTAGATAGGATTTTTAGTTTGCTTTTTGTGCAAGTGAGAAATCTTGAGTGTGGAGTTCGGTTTCATTTGTAGTTTGAAGACTTTGTTGAAGGCTGTTTTTGTCAAGCCCTTCCCTCTCAAATTTTGCTGAATTATTGATTAGTTGTTTAATTTTTAATCATGAGTGAGTAGTTTATCTTGTCTAGGGATTTGTTAGTTTATGGAAGTGTAATTAGATCATGTTTTAATCAATAGAATTGTGCTTTTGTTTCATGATTGATTTGATTTCATTTTATCAAGTGATAATCATTTCGTGAGTGGATTTTTGGCCAAATTTTGCTTGAACACTTGAAACAATTGAATGAAGCACTGAAAGGTGAAATTTGATTGTTAGACTGCTTGATGAAACCTAACATAGCGATGACTCGAAAGAAAGATTTTGCATGTTAAGAGGACTAGAGAGTAATCGAAAATATTAAATTTGGATTAAGTCAAATTAGTTTGAAAGAACGACTTTTGCTTGGTTTAGGCAATTTGGTTGATTTTGAAAGAACAGACTAAATTTTGGATAGATTGCAATTCCTTGAAATTATCCGATTAGAGAAAAGTGCATGTTAATCATTTTGATCCAATCACCTTTCCTAACTACACAAATCCCTAGGCATTTCTTTTTGATTGTGTTTAGAATTAACTAATCAGACGTTGTTAAATCAATCCTCAATTAAGTTGTTGCTTAGCATTTTCTGATAGAAATGACTCCATAGATTGCTTTGGTCCCTAAGGATGATACTTTATCTATACCATGACACCCGTGTGCTTACTGCAGTGGTCATTCTTTTTTAATTTGATTGCGTTGGTAGTGTTAGTGATAGTGCTTGCAGGAATCTTCCCCATTTATGCGAAGCCCATTTCTATATGAACCCAATCCCGAGATCGAGAGGACTTTCCGCTTGAGGAGGACGAAGCAAACGATCGAAGAACAAAGACGCGAGGCAAGAAGAACTTCAACAAATATGGCAGGAGGAGGAGATACAATATGGAAGAGGCACTCACGTGAAAGAAACATGAGACTAAATATAACGAATTAGTCCAAATAAAGCTCAACTCTCACAGGATATCTACCAAAGTCGCATTAAGCTCATATACCAACATTAGTGCTAAAGACTCCAAGGAATAACAAAGTTCTCAATCAAGACAAGGGTCAAAACAAGAAATATTTACAAAACCTTCAAAAATTTTCTCACCAATAGGGATTACACATCAAAAGATACTCAAGCTCAAGAAACCTATCTTGCCTAAACAAAAGCATCATGGGAGGTTATCTCAAACGAATTCACACCATATCTACATGCAATCCTCTATGCAAACCTAAAATGCAACTAAATGCAACACCATAATGTAAACAAAAAGAAACCTAAAACTAATAACCAAAATAAAAACATGGAAACTACCCTTCCCCCATGCTTGATCACGCATTGCCCTTAATGTGGGCATACAATAAAAAAAGGGAAGGAAAGATCAGAGAAGGGAAAGGGAAAACAAAACAGAACAATCTCACAAGGTTAGGTGTAAAGTGCTCCCAAGCTATATGACCTCATAATAACCGGGGCACATGGAGTATCAGCCACTCTATCAAGGGTTTAGGACTTGGTGCATTAAATCATACATCGCTAAGGCATGTAGGAGCTTATCAAACTCTTAAGACCACAGTTCAGAAAATAAAAGGTAAGAGGAAGTAATAAAAATCACACCAAAGACAACTAATATCCTCTTCACCTTATCAATAGCCTTAGAAAAATCATAGGAAGGATTAAGGAATGTAGTCCACATGATTTTCCTAGGCAAGTCCTTTAGGCATACATAATAAGGGGCAATGGAGGGATCATACCCTCTAAAGTAACCTAAGGGCGCATAATCGTCAGCATTCTCAACCAAGCACATTAAACTCGTTATCCCCATAGCCCAAATCAACATTAGAATCACAAATCTTAGGATTACCAATGGGCTCAACAATGTCATACTGAGGAGAAGGAGAGGGCTGTGAACACATATGAGAAGCAAGTGAATGATCAAGGGGGTTGGGGAAAACACAATCATCAAAACCAAGGATAGCAGACTCCTCACGCACGAACACATCACATGACCCCTTCAAAGGAGTCTCAGCTAGATCATGCACTTTATCAAAAATATTTTCTAACTCAGAACATGCATCAGCAAAATCAAACCTAACATTAAATCCAAAAGGATCACCCTCCCTTAACCTCGTGCACTGAGCAAAAGGGAAGGATGAATCATGTAAGGTCAGAATAGCATCAGTATTATCCCAAGGTGATACAAAGTCAGGCTGTGCATAGCATGCATAATAAGGACATGAATTAATATCGTGGTCAGAAGCATTACACAAATTACACCAAAAAGGGGCATGATACAATCTAGAACAGAATGCGCAAGGATCAAGAAATGAATATTTAGAAATAATAATAGCCTTCTCAAATTCAAATGAATCCCAAGCAATCCACTCAACAAATACGATACATCATCAATATTTTTACCATGAAAGCCCCAATACTCTAAAAGAGTTCGGGTTTCATTATTCGCACCCTCATCAACAATGTCCAAACTTTCCCATTTACCAACAGAATAACTACATTGAGTAAGAAAAATATTCATTCGCTTAAAATACCTCCAAAATAATTCATGCTCAAATTGGGGGAAATGCAAAACTGCCATTGTTGCTTTTTCAAATTTTTTTTGGTTATTTTTCAAATTTTTTTGACTTTTTTTCCAAGAAAAACAAAATGCTTAGCCAAACATATCAGAAAAAACCCAATATTCAACGCTAGTCCCTGGTAAAGGCGCCAAAAACTTGATATAGCCGGAAGCGCATGGTGGCATTGTAGCAATCAAGGTCAATCTCGCAGAGACTAGGTTAATCTATTGGGCTATACCTCCTTAAGATATACTAAGGAAAATTCTAATTCAAATGGTTTCGAATTAACAATTTCTAATACACTAATTCTAAATCAATTAAGAAAAAATGTCTAGGAATTCATATAGTTGTGAAAGGGAATTGAATCAAAGAGATAAACATGTGCCTTTCCCTAATTGGTTAATTTTGAGGAATTGCAATCTATATAGAAATTTAGTCCATTCTTTCGAAATCAACTAAATTTGCCTAAATTAAGCAAATGTTGCTCTTTCAAGTTGATTTAAATTAATGTAAGTTTAATATTTTCGATTACTTAATTCGAGTCCTCCCAACTTGACAATCTCTCTTTCGAGACGATGCAATAGTAGGTTCTAACAAGCAGTCCAACACCAAATGTCATCTTTCGAATGTTCACTTGATTGTTTTAAGTGTGCAACTCAATTTTGGCCAAAAATCTACTCGCAATATGAATAACAGTTGACAGAATAAAATCAAACCAATCATGAAATTAAGCACAATTGTATAGATTAAAACATGATCCAACTATACTTTTATAAACTAATAAATTCCTAGACAAAAATTAAACCACTCACACATGATTAAATTAAACATCTAACTACTTTAAAATGATAAATCTAAAGAGGAAAGAGAAAAGAAAAGAGAAGAATTGCTCAGGCTAAAAAATCATGCTTGAATTGTCGTGCAAACTCGCGATGGGATTGTTGCAAGTCTTCATTTCAACTCTATCTCAATTTCTCTCTAATCTAAACTAATCCTAATCTACTTGAAGAGAGGAAAGGAGTATAAGATGAGATGATGGGGTGTGTGTGAGGATGAGAGTCCGCCTTTTTATAGTAAAATTCTGGAAGATGAATAGCTACGTGTAATAATGGAATAGTAATCGCTAGGAAGTCGAAGAGCTTACGAGAAAACAAAAAGCCTCGTAGAAAATAGAGACACCACGGACAGTGGGACTCATCATAGATCGACCGTGGTGTCCACTGCCTTGGTATTCTTCTATTCTTCTTTCTTCCGCGGGTTTGGCAACTTAGGGGTATCTGTGGAGAGTTAAAAATACACTCATTTATGGGGCAAATGGTTTCGAAACCTACAAAACACTAAAAAGAACTATACCCGAGCGTAAAATGGAAAAAGGAGTATAAATCATAACATAAAGCGTATAATTTTTCCTAAAAATACAGCAAAATAACCCTAAAATGATGGACACCTTAGGCACTTATCAAACTCCCCCATGCTTAAACTATTGTTTGTCCTCAACGAAACACTAGAGAAAACCAACCAAGGAAGATATAATGGAACAACCTCTTTAAACTTAGCAAACCATAGCATGTCACAAGCAAGAATAACAATCAACGACAACCTCAAGTAGTGAACAAAACATTTTAAAATCAGAAGGAAAAGAAGGTTTTCGAAAAAGTATAAGACAACAAGTTCAATATCAAAGTTGATCACCCCCAAAGAACCAGAAAGCATGTCATGCAAGCAAATGAGTTTGAGTAGAGCCAAATGGACTAGTAGAACCTCACTTTTGAAAAATGTGGAATGCTCCCACTGATGTGTTTGAAATATATCACAGGTTTACTCAAGACTCATTCAAAGATGCAATCTGCCAAAGGCTTGATAAGACTCTGAAATTCTCCACCACTAAAATGCAATGTGGATAAGACAATCAAGATAACTTTACTTGGGTTGTAATGTGGGCTATAAGGGTCAAGGGAAAGGAGTGGACAATTGAATTTGGACAATGTGAGGCTACTTAGCCAAGTGATTAGGGAGCAACCAACCACCAAGAAACTAATAAGTTCACCAACACTCCAAACGGCAAAATACAATAAACATATCCTAATCAATTACCTAGGAAATGAGTTGACAAAGAAGGAACACTAGCTATGTATATATCCCATGCCAAACACTTAGTTTTTTTTTCACCTTGTTCTTTTGTCTATGATTTTTTTCCCTCTTTTTTTTCTTTGTTTTTTTGAGGAACATGATTTTTTCTTCTTGTACTTTTTCTTCTTGTACTTTTTCTTTTCTTTTTCGGGAAATGAAAGGAAAATTATATTACTGAAAGGTATAGGATCACTAACTATCAACTCACAACTGAATTTTTATGTATACAACCCAAATAAGAGGAACCAAAACAAATGCTCAATGTTATCAATCCCTAACCAAACCAACATACCAAAGCCACCTTAAACTCAATTATCCCCAAAACCACCCACTACATAGATGAAGTGATGCTCCATAAAATTAGCTTAAAGGTTAGGAATATGTATTTGGCCAACGGCTAATATGAAGGGATCACAACAAAAACGAATATAAGCTCAAAGGGGCCACTAAAGGGGAAAAACATATAACACAAGGGTAGGCTATTTGGCTATGTGGCTAGAATAAATGAAGAAAGAAATGCCTCTATCATATCATCAACTATACACATGCTAATATGGTTTTCAACAAGAATCTAGGTAAGTTCTAGAGATGCAACATGTAAGAGCCATTCACATGAAAAAAAACATGAGACTAAATATAATGAATTAGTCCAGGTAAGACTCAAAATCTCACGGGACATCTACCAAAGTCTCATTAAGCTCATGGAATGTAAAAGCTCATGTACCAATATTAGTGCTAAAGATTCCTAGGGATAACAAAGTTCTCAATCAAGACAAGGGTCAAAATAAGAAATATTTATAAAACCTTCAAAAATTTTCGCGCCAAAAGGGATTACACATCAAAAGATACTCAAGCTCATAAACGCTATCTTGCCTAAACAAAAGCATCGTGAGAGGTTAGCTTAAACCAATCCACACCATCTCTACATACAATCGTATATGCAAGCCTAAAATGCAACTAAATGCAACACTATAATGCAAACAAAAAGAAACCTAAAACTAATAACCAAAATAAAAATATAGAAACTGCCCCTCCCTCATGCTTGAATATCACATTGCCCTTAATGTGGGCATACAATAAAAAAAAGGAAGAAAAGATAAGAGAAGGGAAAGGAAAAACAAAAGAGAACAATCTCACTAGGTTAGGTGCTAAGTGCACCCAAGTTATACGGTCTTATAATAATCAGGGCACATGGAGCATTAGCCACTCCACCACGGGTTTAGGACTTGATGCATTAAATCAAACATCGTTAAGGCATGCAGAAGCTTATCAAACTCTTGAAACCATAGTTCAGAAAATAAAAGATGAGAGGAAATAATAAAAATGACACCAAAGACAACTAATATCCTCTTAACCTTATCGATAACCTTAGAAAAATCACAGGAAGGATTAAAGAATATAGTCCACATGATTTTCTTAGGCAAGTCCTCTAGGCATACATAATAAGGGTCAATGGAGGGATCATATCCTCTAAGTAACCTAAGGATGCATAATCATCATCATTTCCACCAAGCACATTAAATTCGTTATCCTCATAGCCCAAATCAACATTAGAATCACAAATCTTAGGATTACCAATGGGCTCAACAATGTCATACTCAGGGGAAGGAGAGGGTTGTAAACACATAGGGGAACATGTGAATGATCAAGGGGATTAGGGAAAACACAATCATCAAAACCAAGGCTAGGAGACTCCTCATGCACAAACACATCACGTGATCCCTCTAAAGGAGTCTCAGCTGGATCATGCACTTTATCAAAAAGATCTTCTAACTCAAAACATGCATCAGAAAAATCAAACCTAACATCAAACCCAAAAGGGTCACCCTCCCTGAACCCCGTGCACTGAGCTAAAGGAAAGGATAAATCAGATAAGGTCCGGACAATATCAGCATTGTCCTAGGGTGATACAAAATTAGGCTGTGCATAGCATGCATATTAAGAACACGAATTAATATTGTGGTCAGAAGTATTACAGAAATCACACCAAAAGGGGCATAATACGATCTAGAACAAAATGCGCAAGAATTAGGAAATGAATATTTAGAAATAATAGAAATCTTCTCAAATTCAAATGAATCCCAGGTAATCCACTCAAGCAAATACCATGCATCATCAATATTTTTACCATGAAAGCCCCAATACGCTACAAGAGTTCAGGTTTCATTATTCACACCCTCATCAACAATGTCCAAACTTTTCCATTTACCAACACAATAATCACATTGAGTAAGAAAAACATTCAATCGCTTAAAATACCTCCAAAATAATTCATTCTCAAATTGGGGGAAATGGAAATTGCCATTGTTTTTTTTTTTCAAATTTTTTTTAGTTAAGTTTTAATTTTTTTTGGTTTTTTTTCAAAGAAAAACTAAATGCTTAGTTAAAACAATCAGAAAAAACCTAAAATTTGACGCTAGTCCCCGACAATGGCACCAAAAATTTGATATGGCAAGCACATGGTGGCGTTGTAGCAATCAAGGTCGATCCCGCAGAGACTAGATTGATATATTGGGCTATGTCCCCTCAAGATATGCTAAGCAAAATTCTAATTCAAATGGTTTCAAATTAACAATTTTTAATACACTAATTCTAAATCAATTAAGGATAAATGTCTAGGAATTCATATAATTATGAAAGGGAATTGAATCAAAGTAATAAACATGTGCCTTTCTCTAATTAGTTAATTTCAAGGAATTGCAATCTATACAGAAATTCTATTCTTTCGAAATCAACTAATTTTGCCTAAACTAAGCAAATGTTGCTCTTTCAAGCTAATTTGACTTAATCCAAGTTTAATATTTTCGGTTACTTAATTCGAATCTTCCCAACCTGACAATCTCTCTTTTGAGACGATGCAACGATAGGTTCTAACAAGCAGTCCAATAACCAAATGTCGTCTTCGAATGTTCACTCGATTGTTTCAAGTGTGCAAGTAAATTTTGGCAAAAAATCTACTCAAAACATGAATAACACTTGATAGCACGAAATCAAACCAATCATGACAATAAGTGTAATTGTATAGATTAAAACATGATCTAACTATACTTTCCTAAACTAATAAATCGCTAGATAAAAATTGAACTACTCACATATGATTAAATTAAACATCTAACTACTCTAAAATGATAAATCTAAAAAGAAAAGAGAAGAGAAGATAGAAGAATTGCTCAGCCAAAAAAATCACGCTTGAACCATCGTGCGAACCCGGGATAGAATCCTTACAAATCTTCACTTCAACTCTCTCTCACTTTCTCTCTAATCTAAACTAATCCTAATCTACTTGAAGAGCGGAAAGGAATATAAGATGAGATGATGGGGTGTGTGAGGATGAGAGCCCCCCTTTTTATAGTAAAATTCTGGAAGACGAACAGCCGTGCGTAATAATGGAATAATAACCGTTAGAAAGTCGAAGAGCTTGTGAGAAAACAAAAAGCCTCACAGGACGTAGAGACACCATGGACCGTAGGACTCACTACGGACTGACCGTGGTGTCCACTGCCTCGGCATTCTTTTGTTCTTCTTTCTTCCACGGGCGTGGCAACTCAGGGTATCCATGGAGAGTCACAAATACACTCATTTATGGGTCAAATCTGGGGTTAAATGGTTCAGAAACCTGCAAAATATAGAAAAGAACCATACCTGAGTGTAAAATAGGGAAATGAGTATAAATTATAACATTAGCATATAGTTTTACCTAAAAATGCAGCAAAATGACCCTAAAATAATATACACTTTAAGAACTTATCAAGGAACTCTTTTGGAAGATCCAAATCTACACCTCTTGGTCTTTTTAGAGGTGTGCGACACATTAAAGCTTAACGGAGTTTCCGCTAATGCCATTCGACTACGACTATTTCCTTTTTCCCAAAGGATCAGGCAATTGCTTGGTTGCATTCTCTGCCTTCGGATGTATCACCACTTGGGATAAGCTTACCAGAGCTTTCCTCGCCAAGTTTTTTGTTCCAAGGAAAAGGGAAAGTTTGAGGAATCAAATCACCAACTTCACTCTAAGCGATAATGAGACGCTCTATGAAGCTTGGGCACGGTTTAAGAATTTGCTGCATTAATGCCCCTATCATGGTCTTCAACGATGGATAATTATTCAAGTTTTTTATAATGGTGTGACCCAACCTATAAGGTCCACTACCGATGTGGCAGCATGAGGAACCTTGATGAATAAAACTGATGATGAGACCTATAATTTGATTAAAGAGATGGTACTCAACAACTTCCAATGGTCCACCAAACGAGGCCAACGCAAATGGTTAGAGGTAAGCTTGAGGTTGTTACACGTACTTTACTTTCTGCTAAAGTTAATGCAATGACTCAAAGATTGGACTGTATAAATGTTAATGCTGTGAATTCTGGTGCCCATCCCCCATGTGAAATTTGTGGTTCTATTGAACATGTGACTTTAAATTGTTAAGTTGGGAATCCTCTTTCCCAAGACTCTAGTGAAGTCAACTATGTCTAAAATTTCAACCCGAGACCCGTCAATGACCCTTACAATAGCGCCTACAACCCAATGAATGCTAGACCACCCCCCGGTTTTTAAAGACCTTCTTTCCCTCCACAAGTACCCCAAAAGTCGAATTTAGAAGCTATGATGGAAAGTACGCTTATGGCACAACAAAAGTAGGATAAGTATAT
>NCQT01092245.1:40297-50479 GCA_002740465.1 Stenocereus thurberi | reverse complement strand
GTAACATTGTCATAACGTTCACATTATGATTTATTTTTCAACTCAATGCATCGGCAACCACATTAACCTTTCAGGGGTGGCATTGTACTTGGAGGTTATAATCCTTAAGAAGTTCTAACTATCTATGTTGCCTCGTATTCAATTCCTTTTGAGTGAAGTTGTATTTGTAACTTTTGTGATCAGTAAAAATCTTGCAAGGAGCTATCATAGAGGCGGGGTCTCTAAATTTTAGTACAAAAACCACTACAGCCAATTCCAAGTCATAAATAAGGTGATTTTGCTTATAAGGCTTCAACTATCTAGAAGCATTAGCTATGGCCTTTCCGTCTTACATTAGGACACATCCTATTCCTTATCTAGAAGCATCACTATAAATGATGAGTTCTTCTTTTTTTGCCAATAAAGCTGGGACTGGTGCAATGGTAAGCCTGTGCTTTAGCTCCTAGAAAGTAGCTTCACACTTGTCTTTCTACTCAAACTTTGTGGTCTTCCTCGCTCGGTCAGTCAGAGGCAGGGCGATTTTTGAAAAATCTTGCACCAGTCACCTATAGTACTGAGTTATACCCAAGAAACTCCGAACCGCAGTAATATTAGTAGGTGTTAGCCATTCAAGAACTACTTTTACTTTTTGTGAGTCCACCTTAATCCCTTCTTTAGAAATGACATGCCCTAAAGAGGTTACTTCGATCAACCAGAATTCACATCTTGATAATTTAGCATAATGCTTGTGCTCCCTTAGGGTTTGTAGCACAATTCTCAAATATGTGGTATGCTCTTCATCGATTTTAGAATATATTAGGATATCATCAATGAAAACAACTACAAATTTATCCAAATACGACCTAAAAACCTAGTTCGTCAAATCCATAAAGGCTAAAAGAGCATTGATGAACCCAACCTGTATCACCACAAATAAATTCATAATGACCATGGCGAGTCCTAAATGCCATTTTAGGGATATCCTTAGGTTTGCTCCGTAATTGGTGGTACCTACATAAAACTCCCATTCCCTGTAGTGGATCAAATAAATCATCAATCTTAGGAAACTTATTCTTTGTAGTGATTTTATTTAGGTCTCTACAATCTATACACAATCTTAAAATTCCGTCCCTTTTTTTCACAAAGAATACCGGTGCTCCCTACATAGATAAACCTTGTCTTATATAACCTCCTTATAATAAGTCTTCCAATTGCACTTTCAATTCTTTCGACTCAGCTCGGGTCATCCTATATGAAGGCTTTGAGATAGGACGCGCTCCTTATTCTAACTCTATTTCAAAGGCAATCTCTCTTTTAGGCGATAACCCAGGGATTTTGTCCAGAAACACAACTGAAAATTCTCGAACCACTAGAATATCCTCAAGTTTTAATTCCTTCCTTTTATCTTCTATAACACTCCATATGTATGCCTCACACCCTTACCATTAAGGATATTATAAGGCACCCCTTACTATATTGTTTCCCCCAAAAATACATCTTTCCTCCCCCTTTCCCTTTTGGGGATATCATTGTTTATGGCTGTCAATCTTCACTCCATGACTTGAGAACCAATCCATTCCTTAAATTATTTTAAATTTTGGTAGATTTAACTATAGCAAATCACTCTAAAACTCCTCTTAATTTAGAGTAATTAGGTAATTCTTGTACACATCCCTACATTTTACTGTTTTTCCTATGGGCATATTCAAATACAAATCTATAAATGTTTATAGGATTTCATCCCTATTTGCGATGCAGCTTTTGATGAAATAAATGAATGTGTAGCTCCTAAGTCAATAAAATGACAAGGGGTGTTGAACTAAAAGTAGGAGCACTAGTCGCAATCATTCCTAAGTCATCGGCTTGCTTCTTGTCGATCACATAAGTGTTGCCCACTTGATGACTGGTCAAAGGGACGGTGGTCTTGTCATGTTTAGGAGCTGGAGCAGGACCCTTTCTCGACTGGGTAGATTTAGTGTGATGATTGACAATAAGATGATTCGGGATCTCCATACCAAAAGCAACGAATTGTTCCTTGCCTACATTAATTGTGGTTTGTATGACCACGCTTGGTGCAATGGTTCCTAGTAGGAGTTGAGCATTAGGGTTTTGCTCTGATGTTGGTAGGCTTCTTATTGGGAAGTCCCTGAGCCTAAGTGCCTTTCTCATCCCACCTTTTTTATTGAATACAATGAAATTAATTTGTATATATAGGTGCAACCTCTATTGAATACAATGAAATTAATCCTTTGATTTGATTTCCTTAAATGACTTTGAATGAACTTTATTTTCAGAGAGGGCCTAAGAAGTTTAATCTCAATCAAGACAAATATTTGATGTTTGAGAGAGGATGGTAGGTGCTTCAAGTGCTTGAGCCTTGGTGGATTCTTTTGAGTTTCCAACCCTGAATAAAAGGGGGAAGGGTAGGAGTATATTTATAGGAAAATTTCCTCCTTCCCCTCAAAATTCAAGATTAACTTTTGACCTTATTTTGGGCCTTCAATCAGGCTTCAACTTGGATCAATTTTTCTTAGGAGTCGTTTGCTTTGACTTGGGCCTTGACTTAGACTTTGACTTGGGAGTCTCTTGGGCATGGGTCGGGCCTTGACTTAGAAGTCGTCTTAAGCTTTGATCGGATCTTGACTTGTGAGTCATTTGGGAACTTGGACGTTGACCTGGCAGCTGACTTAGGCTTTAACTTTTGACTTGTGCTTTGACTGGGAGTCTCGCGGGTTTTGACCGAGCCTTGACTTGGAAGCCATTTGAGCTTGGAGTGGGCCTTGAATTGGAAGTCACCTCAGGGTTGACTAGATCTTGACTTGAGAGTAATTTGGGCTTTGACTTGGGCTTGGTTTTGGGAAATGATGAAAGGACTTAGAGAATTAGGAGAAGGAAAAAAGAAAAAAGAGCTTTGAAGTATGTGGAGTGTTATGGGCCTATGACTTGCAAATCAAGTGCACTTTTCTTATTAACCCCACCCTATTTTGGCTCGATTTCCATATTGTGCTTGGAAATTGTGGTCATCTCTTTTTGATAATTATTGGCTATAAAAGGTGGTGACTTTAACTAAAAATAAATCTAAAGGAGCTAACATTTATTATGTTGAAAGATCTCCTCATGCCTTGTTGATACTTTTATTATTTATATTTTTTGTAACGGAATGCATTTGATATGTAATTACTCTTATCCAAACATGCTCCCGAATAACTGAACACCTATATTTTGATAACCTTTAGCAGAATTTGTTTCATGTGCATTATTTTCGTGCTTACTTGTGTCATGATAGCATTATGCTCACTTATTTGGTTCTAGAATTCCATACTTTGGTCATATTTCTGCTTGTATAAATTGACAAGTCACTTGAGATTTCACTTGTGAAATTGGTTTTCCGTTAGATCTTTAGGGGTCTGGAGTGAAAACCCACACGTCATAGCTGACGCGAAGGCTTGAAGAACCACTTGTGAACAAGGTTTACCACAAGGCCTTTTGGAGCCTGTAATAGAAACCCACACATCTAAAATTGGTGTGAAGTCTTGAAGACTCATTTGCGAATGTGGTTTACCGTTAGGCCTTTTAGGGCCTAGAACGGAAACCCACTCGCCAAAAGTGGTATGACGACTTGAAGACCCACTTGCAAATTCGGTTTGTCGTTAGGCTTTTTGGAGCCTAGAGTGAAAACCCACATGCCAAAAGTGGTATGAAGATTTGAAGAACCACTTGTGAATGCAGTTTATCGCTGGGCCTTTTGGAGCCTAGAATGATAGCCCACATGCCCACAAGCGGTGCGAGTAGCGAGGAGCAACTTGGCAGCAAGAAACTGATGTCTTTGATTGATTTGCTTTCATACCCTCTTTTTGGTATTTGTTTCTATTTGGATGCCATTTTATTAATTGGTTTCCTTCCCGAAAAAGAAACTAACTTTCTGTTTTTATATTTTCAGGTGATTCATAATGGTTCATCTTAAGAAATTTTAGCGAGACGACAAACTTTTCCTTTCCATTGTAGATAAGGAGGATGAGTAACCCCAATCAGGGACTTCCTTTCGAGTCCATCGTTCTTTGTGTAGGCCGAAAACCAATCAAGCGTTTGCTATAGAGCCATAGTCTTTTCTTCCAAAATTGTTGATTCGAGTGGAGAAAGGCACAGAGGATGATTCAGTTGTGTATTTCTTCAGAGCATGTACCATGACAAGTCCAGCTTGAACACTGAGTTTCCTATGCTTGGGCGACAGATCATATCCAACCAATCCAGATGGGGACCAAATATGCTATTTTATGAAGAATTTGGTTACATCCCCTTGCTTTAACGAGTGCATGGGGAGTTGTTTACTATATCAAGCAGTGTATACCTTACTTTACTCTTACAACAGTCATGTTCATGTTATGCATGCCTTTGGCAAGAGTTGGTGTGTTACCATCAATATTATTCACACCATGTTTGGGGAAATATGCATGTCTTTGTGGGACTTACATAGACTTGGCAGGCCTTCTAGTCAATACTAAGATATATGATGAGACCATCCCTTGTATTCGGGTTTTCGACTATCGGGATAAACAAAATTTGAAGATCATCCATCTTCTTGCAAATTCTTGTTTGCTACTTTTATAAGCTTAAAAAAGGTGCATGACTACGAGAAGGGAATCAGTCCTAAAGTTTGGATTGACTTTTGGTGAAAGAAAAACTAATCCACAACCCACCAACACACTTCTGTCATTGTAATTCGACACCTACGAGGACTCAAAACCCTAGCGGCCAAATTAAAACTAAAGATATTTATTGGAGTTGAGATGAATTCAATGTCTTACAGAAGCCTTGCGGTTACAAAGAGTAGAAGAAGAGCATTTTCTTACTGCCTTCTTGTCATGTTGGGTATGTGTCTTTGCACTTCCTAAGACTGTGGAGTAGTTTATTTGCCCGAAGACTTTTGAGATTACTAGCTTGATGACATCTAACTGTGCCTCTAGTTTGGCAATGTTAGCAAACATTTTCCATGTCTTAATGGGATTGCTAATGCCATTAAGCCTTTTTATTCAAAGTCATTCTTTCCTAGCCACTACCTTTATGGATAGCATGCTCACAACTTCAAGACTCATCATGTATTGCAATATACCCCTTTAGGTCTTCTGATGGTGCGTTACTTTAGCTTATAAGAATTTGTGGCCCATAGTGATTATCAATGACCTCACTGATATGAAGCGGGGCGAAAGGTAGTGATAATGATCTAGACTCTGAGGTGAATTTCAGACATGGGGGTGTAAGAGGTGTGAGACTATGATCCCTAGAGATGCTAGAGTCAGCATTGGGGATGACTTTTTTGCTGATGCCGAGAGCTATTTAGTCGAACCAGCCAACTTGATGGCATATGCTCCCTTCCTTTGTTTTCTTACTACCATTTTCTTTTCTTTTCCCTTGTTTGTTTTTTTTTTTTTTGGTTTTTCTTTTGCAAGCATAGAATGATTCCATACTTATTTTGTTTAATGCTCTCTCTCTCTCTCTCTCTCTCTATTTTTTTTGATAGATCGGTGAGTTCGACCTAGCACAAGAGGCTACACCCATTGTTGAGGAGTAACTACTTGAAGATGTTAGTTGCACAGCTAGATCAGCAGCACCTAAGGCATCTCTGAGCATAGGCAAGGATATTGTATTATGAAGACGCTAATATCACCTCACAAGGTTAGAAATTCAGCTTCAAGAAGAACAGAAGCTTTACATGTTTCGCTTACTAACAACAAACATTCAGTTGATGGGACCCATTCTCTTGAAGTAACCATGAGGGGATTGCCAACTGCTACCGCTAATATTATTATTCTTAGGGGTTCAAATGGGAGACCTTCTTGTGTTGTTGCTGACCTGACCAACTCTTTTTGCCCAGGACCTAACTCTCAGAGCATCGTCATCTCATCTATATGAATAATGGGGTCCAAGTACTTAAGCAGTTTGAAAAGCGTGAAATTTGATGAAGTGGAGGCTAAAATTCAAGGATCCTCAATGATTTATAAACGGATTGAGTGGCTCTATGGGGACCCAAACTCCTTGAGAAGGAAGATGGAGGATTGTGGAAGTATTGTGTCGGCCTTCTTGTCATTAAAGAAAGCAGCTTCCACATGCCGTCAGCCTAATGATGTGAAAAAAGAGAAGGCTTTGTGTGTTGAGTAGGTTGAATTTACACGTCCCATCTGGCTATGATTCGTATAGATCTTGATGGATCGACAAAGAATCTTATAGGAGCAGCACAGAAAATTGTTGACTTATGGGAAGCACTTCACGCTGCCCAGGAAAAGAAGTGCCAGCTTAAGGACGATGTCCTAGTTAAATCTACTCTGCTTGCACTGCCAAAAAAGAAGTTGATGAGAAATCCAAAGTTCTTACTGACTTTGAAATGGTGCCCACTATATCACCTAATGATGCGAAGGAGTTAGAGAGACATGAGCAAATCATGTTAGAGGTGCAATCTTTGCTCAACCCTAATGCTTGGATGGATATGGACTGATTTATTACTTAGTCTATTTTGTTCCTTCTCTGTTTTTGGTAATGAACTCTTATAATAAGCTTTTTGTTCTTTGTCATGCAAAGAACATTTAGTTGCCCCCTGACATGATTGCACTTGATTATCTGTTTACTAAGCTACCTACGTACTTATGGAAACTTGTCATTTCCAATAAGATCAAGTCATCACATTGTTCCACAAAGTATACCTTGATTATTTGTTTTGCCGTTCATAGTTTATACTCTTGCTACCTAAGAGTATTATAAAGATCTTTTTTTTTTCTTTTTTTTGCCATTCACAGTTTGCACTCTTGTGGGCGAGGAGTAATATAATTTTTTTTTTTGGGTTTTGTTATTGTTGAGTACCAAAATTTGATATTTTTAGTACCCTTTAGACTTTATTTTGCTTGCAAATACTATTATTTGTTAGTACTTTTACACTACTATATTATTTTATACGAATAATAAAATGCCAAGTTTGTCCAAGATTGCAATGTTATTAATGGGTAAAAGGCAAGACATTAGGTCAGAAAAAAATTCACAGCCCAACCCCTATCACCCTATACCCGCTTCTCTCTTCCATCTAAAAAAAGAGAGAAAATAAATAAATAAGACTTAACTACCCCACTTGACATTTACGTGCTCAATGTTCATGCCCCATATTTATCTCTCTCTTCTCAGGCTGCCCATCTTCTTCATCAATAGCTTCATAACCATCAACCTTCTTGTACGCTCAATCCATAACAAAACTGCCCCTCCCCCAAATTTTTCTCTCCTTCATAAGCCTGTAACTACCCAGATTGTTTTTAGGAGCGAATCTCTCAAGAGGATCCCATCATAACTCCTGAATTTACGCTAAATATAATTGTTCAAGTGAAGATGAGAAGACCCCAAATGGAGTCAAATTTGTATATGAAATTGTGACCTGTGAGCATCAAGAGATTTTTCAGATTTTGTGTGCGTTAAGGAAGTGGCTTATGATTGTAAATTCATCTATAAATAGGGATAGAATGGGAGGTGTAGGGGGAATTTGGTAGCCACAAAGAAGTTGTAGTGTGATCTCTCTAAAAATTTTCTATTTTAGATGTTCAAATTTTGCTAATTAATTTGTGCAATTCAAGTGAGAAATTGAGTTTTTTGGAAGAAACCTTTAATTTTAATGTGTACAATTTACCCTACTTAGGTTCAAAATCAGATCTACATGTGTGAGCTTGCTACCCCAGCTTTAACCTGTAGAGCTCCCCTGTTTTCTGTTTGCAATTTGTTGTTTTTGCTTTTTGTTTGTTTTTTCTTACACTTGTTCCCAGGCACATTAATATTCTCTCTCTTCATGCATCTTTAACTCCTTTTTCCAGTGGACGTAATAATTCTTAGGCATTAGTAGTTCTTGACCATCAGCGCATAGTTGGTCTTTGTCAGTTTTTTATAGGCTTTTATTTTATTTCATTTATTTTCTTCCTTTTTACTAATCTAGTTTTTGTTTAGGACCACTATTTTGGGATTGTTTTATTCACTTACCTCTCATGTAAATGCATTGGTAATTATCATCTCAAGACTAGACCTTTGTATTATATGTTATGTTTTAATATATCTTATGCTAATTTAGTATTTTATCTTGGACTGCATAATTAGCACATCTAGGATTCTCATTTTTATTTTTATGTTGTTTCTTTCATTTTTTTTTCACTTAATTTGATTAATAGTTTTGTGATTTGGCTAAAATTAATAGCTTAGCAAATTAAGTGGTTCAATCTAGTACTATCAACTTTTGGGGAACAACTTGTGTTTGCTAGAT
This sequence comes from Stenocereus thurberi, assembly GCA_002740465.1. Classification (NCBI taxonomy): domain Eukaryota; kingdom Viridiplantae; phylum Streptophyta; class Magnoliopsida; order Caryophyllales; family Cactaceae; genus Stenocereus; species Stenocereus thurberi. The sequence continues at coordinate 42,219 of NCQT01092245.1, read as the reverse complement.
TGTGCTGCACGTCGACACCCTGTACTTGTGGTAACTTTTTATATCAATAAGTTTTTGATGTCATTGCCAGGGATGGTACGTATTCAATTGATTGATTTTCACTTGAGTATTTTTTCTTATATTTGAGTCTTTTGTTAGTTTTATGATTTGTTTCAATTTTTTTGAGCAAATTTAGATCACGATTTAGTTATTTATTTTATTTCTTGCCCAAAAAACCAAAACTATGATTGTAGGCATAGGATTTGCATGAATGTTTAGGTTAGGGAGCCTAAAAGAAGAAGACTCACTAGGATCGAACTTGAATCTAAATTTGAATTTGAAAAAATGGTTGGACATGATAGGAATGAAAGAGCTTTAAATGAGATCTTTTACCCTCATCGTTTAACGTTACCTTCATGTTTTAATCTGCTAGCCCTAGGTGCTAATGTGAACCTTAAATTGGAACCACACTAAATCGAGTTGCTTCCTAAATTTACTGGACTTGAAGATGCTTATTTATTTTTAAGTGAATTGAAGAAGCATGTAATATGATACATTTTCATAATGTGCAAATTGATGTGGTTAAACTGAGATTTATTTCTTTTGCTTTAAAATATAATGCTAAAAGATGGATGTATAGCTTGCCTGCTAACTTTATTTCTGATTAGAATGATTTCGTTAAGGTGTTCTTTGAAAAATACTTTCCTAATGGCAAAACTGTTAAATTACGAAATGAGATTATTCAGTTTATTTAGTTTGATAAGCAACCACTTTAGATGTGCAATGAAAGATTTAAGAACTTGTTGGCCCAATGTTACCACCATGGTCTAGAACAGTGGCGCCTTTGCCAAATTTTGTATGAGAGTTTGGACCAACAGACTAAAACTATGCTAGAATCTATGTGTCAAGGTGGATTTTTATCCTAGAATCCTATCGCAACTTGAGAATTCTTAGAAGACTTAGCTAGAAGGACAATGCAGTGGTAGACCACTAGAGATGAGAGTGTGAGTTCTAGAATCGCCAGTGCTAAGGGTATGCATTCAACATCAAATTTAAGCCATATAGAGTCTAGGGTTGCAGCTTTAGAGAAGCAGTTAAAGGGATTGGCTGTTCATCAACCTCAGGTTTTGAAAGTATTTACGTAATATGTACTCAATGTCAATCCCTAGATCATAACTTAACTAGCTGCCTTTACTAGGCTTACCAGTTATCAACCGGAATTAAGAAGTGAACATAGCCTACCAAAGGTCAAGAAATGACCCTTTCGCACCAATTTACTTTCCAGGGTCCCGAAATCACCCAAACTTTTCCTGAAGCCAAGGTCAGAACTTAGGAGGACCTAGCAAACAAACTGGAGTGTTTCTTAAAAACGCTTCTATCCAACGCTACCAAGGAGCATCTAGGGTCCCTCCTCCCCCTATTGCCCACATACAATCACCTCCTGACTATAATAAGATTGATAAAAGATTTAACAATTTAGAGAGATCATTGAATAGCTTAGAGAAGGTAATGAGGACAATGGCAGAACAGTTGTCTCAGCTAATCATATTCAATAGAAAAAAGGAACATTTCCTAGTCAAATCGAGTCTAACCCGGATATAGATCCATTCTCAATTCATGTACCAGTCTAGGATAATATGAAAAGAGTTAACACAGTAACTTCACTTGGGTTAGGTCGTTTAATTGATCATTACTTAAAAGACCTTGTGGATGTTCCTATTTAGCTTTCTCTATCTCTATCTCCACCATCTCTTCCTGTTAATGATTCTGCTTTTATGGATGCTACTGAAGCAGCCCAATGGACTCTTCCGCTTCCTGACCTACTAACTTAGTTGACCCGAATCGGGCTAAAAAAGACGAGTCTAGGAAGGGAGATGATACATCTTGGCCTTTACCTGTTAACAGGTTCATAAATGCATTGCACCCTTTCCGAGTAGGCTTAG
>NCQT01092236.1:18407-29129 GCA_002740465.1 Stenocereus thurberi | reverse complement strand
TCAATTCAATTTGAAACAAAAAGATTTTCGCTTCAAATTTCCGTATCCAATTGATTTTAGAAACAAATTTTTAAATGCCTATCTAATTTCGTAGCTATATAGGCGCGTTTTTGTAGTGTATATACTTTCCCTTTTATTGACAATAACGAAAAATATTGTTAAAAAAAAAACAGCCTATTTTTTCGGTCGTTGTCTATTGGTAATTTTTTTGATGAAATTGAACAACAAAAAAAACTTTCGTCGTTATTAATAACATTTAACGATAAATTTTATATTTGGTTGTTAAAAATTGGTTGTTAAAAATGCAATTTTTAGTAGTGTTATGTGTGCTCTACTTAAAGTATTATGTGCAGCTGTTTTGTTTTCTGGGGGTTGGGAATGATTTACTGAGCATCTAATAGCTCATCCCCCTATCTTTTCCCCCTTTTCCCCAAAATTTGGTTATGATAGGTAGAGTTTGGCATACGCAAGTTGAACTAGAGGAGTCATGTGCTTCGGAAAAATGTGAAGGGCTTATGTAATGTAGATTTATGAATTTATTAAGGTTGTGTGATGTATTCATTAGTATGCAAGCCTTGTAAGTTAATTATGTTTGTTCATGTATAGTATATTCAGTAATAGTCACTCTGAATGGTCGTGTGGGCCAACCATCTATGCTGTCAGTCATTTGTTTAGTCGTTTTACTTACTATGGGATGCAAACTCTAGTGCTCCGGATGTGTGATCCATTTAGCTGTATCTTTATTTTTCTTTCTATTTATTGAACGTTATTCTTGGTATACTCTGGGTGTGCGGCCCGTAGAGTCGTGATCTCCCGCGTGTAGCCATTGGGTTATGAACATATGTTTATGCGTTTATCGAATGCAAGAACCTATTGTAAAGCTAGAAGCCTTGTTTTAGCTCATTTTTAGGCGAAACTTTGTCTGTTTTGCCCCATAATTTATTTAGGATTTAAGAAATCATTAGTACTCCTAACCCTAAAGGTTAGAGGTGTTATAGATGGTATCAGAGCAAGGTCTTGCAGCCATAGGCCGTGACCTGAGTCTTGTCTTTCATATAGTTGCCCAGGAACACTTTGTGATAATGTGACATATGCAGTGCTCTGTGTGCATGTGTGCCTTATGGCATGGTCATTTATGACTTATGTGTAGCCTGAGTAGGTCGATTCATTAAAAAGGTCGGGTTATGTATTAGTATAGGAGCTAAATGGCTCCCCACACCTTAAGCTCGCATTGTGGATGTCCTATTGGTGCTCTGTGTTCCTAATGTACTAACTGGCTTAACTGACTGACTGTTATGTGATTCGTTTAAGCTGATGGGATAAAAAGTGAGTCATGTGTTAGAATGTCAACCTAATTAACTTGTGCATTCTTGCTCGAGCTAAGTGATGGTTCGGAAAGTAAATGTTTTATTCGTGTGCCTTAATAAAACAATCGAAAGTGAAAGCATGTTCATTTGAACTTGAACGATTGAAAATCCTTTTCCAAGCTCATTCTTTGCCAGTACATATGGATTGCTCCTCGAGCCCTAGAATAGAGATAGCAGACGTACTTATAGGTAGTAGGGAAGAGACGAAAAATAGATAAGTTATTTTCAACCTTTGAAATTCAAGATTTTAAAATGTTATTTTCCTTCCCACTATTGAGTTAAGTTTTACTTTGCACCAAAGGATTTACGTTCCCTTACTAATGATGAATGAGTTTAGGTTCACAAGTACATGTTCTTATGCATGTTGGGATGTTGGTTGTGAATGTGTATGTGCTAAGATGTGTACCTCAATGGAATTATTCGTAATGGACTAGGAGAGGAATGATTGGAGATTAGTTACTATGATCGATAGTCCTACTAAATGATACCTTCCTCTTGTGAATTCTAAATTGCTTGAGGCAATTAGGGGATATTTTCATATGCATGCTTGGAAGATTAAATGCTAGCAGTAGGTTCCTATTGAACATTGCAGAGGTGTACCTACCATTCTGCATCTTTGTCATTATTGCTTATATTGTGCATTACTTGCTTTCTATCATACGAACTATTACTTGTGATGTGGGATGGCAATGTTTTGGCTGGAATGAACCCCAATACACCTAGAAAGCAGAAGGAAGAGAAAACCTAGTAACTTTGGAATTGTACATAGTAAATGATTCCTGCCAAGGCTACTAAGGTGAGCGGCCTACATGGTAAGAGTCTTATGATCACTTACAGGATAGGTATGTCTCATAAGATCTTAATGCATACCTATAAGACCATTAATGTTGACTATACTCAAAACGATCATAGCCTGTTGGTCACTAGTCTCTCCTAAATTTATATGAGCTTTAGGCATATTGTTGACCACATATTGTAAATGGGGATTGCATGCGTGTATATATGTCTAGGTGTTTTCCCTATGTGACAACCCCATGAGTCTACAAGACTTAAGAAATGATTGTGGTGTAATGTGCTACGTGAAGCCATGGGAGTACCTATACTTAGGACTGTTGCGAGCGACCATCGATGTGTTTGTGGTCGAACGCTAAAAGAATGAGTTTTCAATAGTTGCTTGGCCTGAACTTGATTAAACATATGATTGCATTAGTCAAGCGATTTGATTTATGTGATTAGTTGTACAACATGACTCTTGAGTCATCATTTACAATCCAGGAACTCTGTTTTCTCATGTTATAGTTGGGGCAATTGAACACGATATAGATAATGCGTGACTTAGTGACAATAACTTATTACACTATACACGAACCAACATAATTAACTTACAGGGCTTGCATACTTATAAATACATTACACAACATTAATAAATTTATAAATCTACGTTACATAAGCCATTCACATCTTTCCAAAGTGCAAGAAGCCTCTAATTCAACTTATGTAGGCTAGACTCTACTTATCTTAACCAAATCTAGAGGAAAAGGGGAAAAGATAGGGGGATGAGCTGCCACACGCTCAGTAAATCATTTCCAAGCCCCAAAAAAAAAAAATAGTTACACATAATGCTTTCAGTAGCGCGCACACACAATCGGATATATATTACCACATAATGAGCATGTAGGGTCATTCACATTTGTCATCACCTTAACGATCTCTCTAGTATAATAGCAACCTTATTCTCCTTTAAATTCACACACAAGGTACTTAATTTGTGTGACCCAAGTCTTCTGTAGCTTATTAGTGGTAATCCCATGTTATATCAACAAAACATCACATAATATAAGGATAACGTTGTATAACGTGCACATGGGATTCATTAATAAGCTATTTCATGCAACAATTCAGGTATTGGATGTAATAGAACACTCGATCCATATATAAACAGCCATCACCAAGTAGTTTAAACAAAATCACCAAGTGAGACTCCTTTTGGCAAGATAGGGAGATTAATGTATATCGTTAAAACCAATGGAAATTCTTATAAAACTACGGATATGCACTTAGCAGATAATTGGAACTCAACAAAAACCCTTTTCAAGAAGATAAGCACCTCTTCAAATCTTTACAGTAACATCATCCTTAAATGAGGCATTTACATCACCTAACATGCACGAAATTATTTTCATAATGCATCAGATTCTCATATTCGTGCTAGTATGGGTAAGGCTGTCGCTTACGCTCCATCGTATCAGTGAGATCATCACTCATGGTTCGTATTATCGCCCAGGAAATTAGTGGACCATTACCCTTGTTAGGGTCTTCTACAGTTCCCACTTTGCGGTCTATCTCCCTTTGCATTAGGGTTCCCGTAAATCAGGTCTATTTCCTAATAATTTCTCTAAGCATTTAGCCCCATTCTTCTAGCCCAAAATATTTTGGATGCATTTCACATTAAATGCACTTGCGTTATAAGTTTCATTGTATCACAAACAATGACAATCTCATTCCCAGGAGGCTCGAAGCCTTAATGATTTCACATCGATTTAAAAAGCATAAAACCACTCATTTAGTAAAATATGTTTAAACGAGTCAATGACTACATAATCATTCACTCTTCAAGACAAGTGATATGGAAACTCGTTCTAAAGGTAACATTGCACTCATAGATAAGTATCTCAATTTTTCACACTTCAAATGTAAACATTTCATCTAATAACATGAAATTCTAAACATACTCAAGAGACGTCATTCAGGTCATGAAAGGGGCTTACATTTTATAATCACCACCACCGTTAGCTAACATATGGTCTATCTACCAAAGACAGTCACCCATTTCGACTTGAGACGACTTGACATGATGATAGGAAACTGCTATTGGAATGGGATAGGTTCTGTCAAGTGCAATCACATGTCTATTTACTTAAGTTTGCCTAACACGCTAAGCAATCAAACAGTTGTAAATGCATCAATTTAGTGTGAAACTCAATTCAAGCGCACACACCTAATGCATGCGTGAGCCTAAGGCTAACATATCGCATTTAGTTCATTAACGCACATCGACTTTACTTCAGTACTCAACACATATAATGCAGCATTAAACATGATAATCTACTTCATAATATACAGATTTCAGACAACCTAAACTCCCTTCTCATAGTACCGACCACAACAGTCCTCAAAACCGTATCACCGACTATTTACAGTTTCTCAACTCATTACAGTTTCAACCTAAGTAGTAAATCAGCTATCATAAATATTTCAGAAACATTTGTAAATTAGCAGCAGGCTTAGGGATCAGGGACCACCCACCTCCCTCCAAGCTAAGGACTTACTCTAAGGACTTTTGGGTGCTGTTGTGGACGGTCAGGAACCCTCCTTGAATTGAACCCCTCCGCACAAACCCCCTATTTATTACTCCTTAACTCCTACTGCTATTGTTACTGCTGGGCTGCTATTCTGGCTTAGTTTAGGTGGTTGCCCTGGTTGGTTTTGGTGGCGGTTTAGTGCGGCTGTGGGTGTTGCTAGGAGCCTGATTGGTGGTGCTGCTACTGCTAGTGTTTGCAAGACTCTTCCCCATCCTTGAACCACTCGTGCTACTACTACTCTTCTCCTTTCTCAGTTCTGCTCCTTCACTAGAATTTGACTCTATCATCAACAGTGCAGTTGCGGTCAGTAGAGGTGCTCTAACTCTTAATTCTCCCAATCCTTAAACCCTAACTCTTAATTCTCGCCCCAAGTGGCACCAAGGCTTAAGTCCGGTCAACTGAGGTGCTCTGAGCCAACAGCTGCCGCCTGACCTTTCTACCGTTGCGCTTAACCACTCCGCCATCTCTCTCTCTCTCTATTTCTCTCTCTTTCGATTCCACTCTCGCTTACCCTCTATCTTTCTCCGGTCTAGCTGGGTACGGGTTTGCGGTTACGGTACGCGCTGGGGTGGCACCACCATCACACCATCGGGCCTCATCTCTCTCTCTCTCTCTCTCTCTCTCTCTCTCTCTGTTTGTATATCTCTCGCCCCTCCCTGTGTCTCTCTTCTCTAGTGGTTCACAGGGCTGGGGTAGCAGAGAACTCCCTAGTCACCGTCGTTTTTCCGTAGAAGAAGGCTGCTTCGATCCCCTTATAGTTTCCCTTTTTTTGTTTTTGTTTTCGGTGTTTAATCCTTACTTGTTAAACCGAATTCGGTCCTAATTCATCTAGTTTCACTTAATCTCGACCCTAAATATCATAATTCGACTTGCCAATTTTTAAGTAATTATGCCGCAGCTTAACTTTTAACGAGCCCACTAATTTCATATAATTGCGTAATTTAATTGGAAAAATTAGTAAAATTACTCCGTATACCTATTACACCTAATTAGTGTAAGTAATTAATCTAACATGGCTAATTAAATAGAGCATAATTAATAAAAACGTTAACCCAACCAACGAGCCTTGTATTGAGAATCTCAGTTGTTACATTTTCCCCCCTTAAAAGAATTTCGTTCTTGAAATTTCAAAGCTCACAGTTCTGTCAAACACAAGATGCACATACATACTATGATCTACATGGCTTGCACTAGGATCTAAAAATTTCATTTTGTAATAAACTGTATCTTTTAAATCAAAAAACGGCTTATGGCATCCAGTCTCCTCCTTGGCAATCCGCTTCAAGCATCTGCTCACTCTGTTTAGGCACTCAGGGCAAATCGCATCGAAGAGGGCAATTGAGTTAGCATGGATACCTTTTTCAAAATCACGTTAGAACAAGGGTTAAACAAGAACCACTTTAGACAAAAGTACATAAGTTGACACCTGAGAACCCTTTCTGTACGTGACAACTAGTGGTACTAATGAAGGTCGAGTCAGGTTATGCAGCTACATCAAATCCGTCCTAATGCACGAAGGAATCAAATCATTTTAGGACTAAGTCAGTCGACCGGGAATTCTTATCATCATAGAATAGAAAGGGCATTGTATAGCATCACACAGCATCACATAGCATTCTATGAACAATGACAACACATAAGAATGACACATAGGTTCGCAATAATGTCACACTTTGAAATCAAGCATAATCCATGGAGTTGGTCCGTGTTTAAGCACATATGGGCATGTTACTGGGGTAATGCATGCGGTCATCAATCACTAAGCATATAATAGCTTAGGGAACATGGTCCAATAGCAGGTCAATGATAGGAAAGGCTCTCAACACTTCTTATACATAAATTGTTTAAAGGGGGTGATGAGGTTACGCAGGTGTAAGGTCACTACTCCCAACGATGCACCTATAGTGTGATTAATAATTCAGCCACCCAATAAAGTCTTTTTCAACTAGGAACTGTCACTGAAGCAGTCGCTAGTTGCTATAGGTAATGGAACGCAGTATGGCAAATAACATAAGGGTTAGCAAGGTAGTAATTTAGAGATCCAACCTAATGCCCCTTATTATATATACGAATGCAATTATCCCAATGAAGAATATTCCACTAACAGGTATAGTTAAATGAGCAATAACTGATACGGTAATTACATTAGCTTAATCATAATGGTTTGCCTAATGTAAAGCTCTACCTTTAAGTTTCCATATGGAATTGGTTTCTCTCTAAGTCACAAAGCCATGCAGGTAAATTGACAGACCCATGTCCCAATGAGGATGGCATATGTATATACCATTATATAGTCAAACCACACTAGAACACTTCAATCAAACACTTTAACTACCACGTTCTATAACTTTAAGGACCAGGTGATATAGTAAAGTGTCGCATATAACTACAAGTACACCTACACATCATCGTGTCAGATGAAGCACAAAGGCAATTGCATATCCAAATAGAGGTTAGCCACTAAAATGTGAGGTACTAGCATGTTCTCCTTAGCAAACATAAGATGTGCGATTATAAGCACATGCGAATGCAAATTCTGATAGTCACTAGGTCGTGTATTAAATATATGTGCATGTTGCCACTCAAGCTAAAACATAAAGCAATAGGAGTCGTGTAATGCAAGTAACACACTAATGATCTTGTCATGCAATAGGCCACACACATTAGACGGTGCATCTAACTCAACTTCATCCTACACAGGCTCAAAATAGGCACCAAAAAGCTCATGTACTTAAGAGTTCACTCACACATCTAGTCAGTGATCCAACTCCCATAATGCATCAATGACTTTGCATAACAAATGTGACTATCTATATATATGCTGACATGACCTTGGATGCTCTACCATGGTACCTTTCTTACACATGAGGTATACCCATCTACAGATGCTCTACCATGGTTCGTGTATAGTGTAATAAGTAATAGTCACACTGAATGGCTGTGTGGGCCTATTATCTATGTAGTCAGTAATTTTTTTGGCGATTTTACTTACTATGGGATATAAACCCAAGTGATCCGAATGTGTGATCCATTGAGCTGTATCTTTATTTTTCTTTCTATTTATTGGACGTTATTCTTGGTGTACTCCAGTTGCGTGGCCTGTAGAGTTGTGATTTCCACGCGTGTAGCCTTTGAGTTATGACTATATGTTTTTGCGTTTATCAAATGTAGGAACCTATTGTAAGGCTAGAAGCCTCGTTTTAACCAATTTTTAGGCAAAACTCTGTTCGTTTCGCCCTAGATTTTAAGTAGGATTTAAGAAATACTTAATACTCATAACCCTAAGGGTTAGAGGTCTTATAGATAGTAGCTTCTGATGTCAGATCCAAGCCTGGCAGCTAAGGGTGAGATTTGACATCTGCCAACTTTCATTGTGATAGTGGCCTATGATGTGAGATCCAAACCTCACCGCTAAAGTCCTTAGATTTGACATCGACCAACTTTCACCATAATGGTGGCCTGGTGATCTCCTATTGTGCTGGAAACCAGCAATGTTGTTAAAATGTTCCATTGTATTGAGAGCCAGGGATATAGTAACTAGGAGTCAGTGGATTTTTCAATTTATCCTTTCACCGAATTGGCGTACCTTTTGCCTATCTAGCGTATTTTTCTTTATGCTTTCGCTAGAGTAGCGGACCTTTCACCGGTCTAGCTAATTTTGAATTTATCATTTCACTGGATTAGCGGCTTTTGTTGGTCTAGCAAATTTCTGGATCTTGCAAACTATCTACGCACCTTTGCCTTGTTTTCTTACGTATCTTCTTGGCAACACTTTTTCTCCATTATTGTGAAAGCTAGTGTATGCTTGGAATGCCTTGAGTGCTTTAGAACCCAGCCAAGCCCCAATTGCTATCATTCCGTTGCTTCTACTTTTCATGCATGATAGATTAACAAGTTCGAACTTGCTCTTTTCCTTGGCATATGTTAGTGAACTTACTCTTCCCTTGGCATATGCTAGTGAACCTAATCAGATCCCCCATTTTCCATGTTCTCTTCTAGTTTGCCACTTGTATCTTGCTTTTGTCCATGGTAAAACTAGTTTCCATTGTCATGATTCCCGTTGGATATCGGTTGGGTCCCCTATGTGACTACTTCCTTTTTTCCTTCTTGTTTGTTGTTCTTTTAGTAATCCATGCATATGAGGTAGATTTCCCTAAGGAACCAGTCAAGTCCTCTAATCACCACTTCTGGTTTTCTTTCTTGTTTTTGTCTTTGATTGATCTTCTTAGGATTGCTCTTTTTGGTTCTAGGTGGGTCCCCCCTTGATTTTGGTTCTTTCTTTTGCCTTTTTTGTCTTGATTTTGAGTGATTTGTCATAGGGCATTTGGCAAACTATTCTCCAAGTGGAGCCCGATCGGTTTCCCCTTTCATTTTCTTGTTCTCTTCTTCTATAAAAGGCCACCTTGGCTTTGTATAAATCTCACTAACTTCTTATGTTACATACCAGTGTGTAACTTTCCCATAACTCTTTGGATTTTCTCCTTCTTCATTAGGATCCTGGTGCTATTTAAAAAAGAACAAGAGTGTAAGAAAAGCTCATCCACCCTATAGGGGGGAAAGGCTCCTCAAGATTACTTCATCAAGTGAGGATGGACACCTGTCGATCCTTGGGATGCCCATGACCTTTTATTAGCTGTCGATCACCAAGCATCTAGTCATGTTGCCACTAATGCAGTAAGTGTCCTTCCTCTTTTATTTTCCTTCTTGCTTTCTTTCTATATGAATATAAAAATGATGTTTTTCATCTATTTCTTTTAATGATGATCTAATCAGGGGTGTAGTGCCTCTAGTAATTTATAATCCTTAGTAAGTTCATATTTACTTAATGTTAGAGCATGCAGGAGTTGGTGTCGTCTATTCAGCACTGAATGAGTAGTTGATTTAATGGGCCGTTGTGTTATTCATGGGGTGGTTGATAGATTCTAGTATACCACCAATACTTTTCACCTTCCATTCAGGGAAATGACCATTACCCTTTATGATTTTGCTACGCTAATGGGTCTTGGATTTGCAGGAGAGCAGTTAGTGTATTAGGAAGATTTTTAGGCCCTTCATAACCAGCTTTTCCATCTCTTTGGTCCTGTCATGGAGTCTATTCCTCATGAGAACTGATTTCGTTATAGCATTCTAGTGGTCTTGATAAATGATGATGAATGGTCGGCACAACATTTGTCTTAGCAGCAATGACACATCATTTTCGCTCTTCTTCTCAGCATGACTATCTTATTGATCTTAGTAATCATTGCCATTTCTATTATTTAGTTAATTTGGTTTATCTGAATAAAGTGAGAAACTTGAATTGGGGAATTCTTACGTATTCTACCCTTATTCATAGGATGCATCAAGGAGTGCAGAAAACCAATCAAACTTATGGAGAACAACACATTAGTATGCCCCTTAAGGGTTTATAGAGAGTTATTAAGATGATTAACTCTTCCTCTTTTATGTGTTTCCCTATTATGGTCTCACAGACCATGCTTAATTAGATTCATTGACAGTTCAACTAAGGAGACCTTAAGCGTCTTCATGCAGCTATCAATTCCTTGGAGATTGTAATGTTATCGTCTTTTGAAATTGGCCTAACCTGAGCACTTTATATTCTTGATCCCTTGTCCTTTGGTAGGCCACTTTACACCCATGGAAAGTTGTGTTTCAACTTCCAATGTTAAAGCTGTCTAATTTTACACCCAATGAGGGGTCCTTATGAAAGGGACGTATTGCTTTATCTGCTATTTGGTTGAGTGCATTACTGCTCAAGTTCCTAACCGATGTCCTCCTTTTCCCACACGAACCCTCCTCAATCCATTTTTTATACCAGTACTCTTATTGAAGCTGACATGGAGGAAATGAAGGTGAGAGTCTATTTTGTAGATTGTGTTACTCACCACAGTGATTAAGCCACTCATCTTCAGTGAACCATGACTCATTATTTTTCTTCCCAATTTTTCTTTTTTATTAGCATTTTTATGATGCTAATGTGTGTGAATCCTTTT
>NCQT01092196.1:0-15267 GCA_002740465.1 Stenocereus thurberi | reverse complement strand
ATATTATTTTATTTCTATTATTTCCTCTTTTTATTCGAAACAAAATAATATCAAATAAAAGACAAAATTGAACCATTATTGTGAGCCAAAATTAGGTAAATGCGGGTATAAAAATGTCTTGATTTTGGGTTTAACACCCACGGTGAAAGTAGCTTGAGTATCCAAAATAATAATGTTCAGCATGCCACTGAGTAAATTAGAAATTACCTTAGTTAGTAGTTTATACGTAATATTACGAAGGCTGATAATACATAAATGCGCCACTGAATTTGCCTTTAATTTTTTTGAAATGAAAGTCAAGAATGTATGATAAAACATAGTGGATGGTGTGATCATTCAAACAACTAGCATGGCATTATCTACTTCATTTCTAACAGCATCTTACTGTTTTTTATTTTAAAAAAAAGAGTTCATGCCTTCCAGACCCAACACTTTTTGTGGATAATCTATGTTAGGGCTTGCTTAATGCCAATGGTAAGTGTAGTTGTTCATGCATATCTTCGGCCACCCTTAGAGTATTGCAATCCAACACCTCACTCATCATCAATTATTATACACAGTTAAGAAGTTGTGAAATAATAAATTTGTTGCTCATCAAACACAAGCACTCGAGTGTAATCCAGGGCTCCAGGCTATTGGAGTCAAAGTATTTGATGTAGTCAATCCCTAATGTTTTCCACCATAAAATCTCTCCTTTCATTTATAGTCTCTTTTTCCAATATTGCCTCCCTACGAGCTAATAGCATTGTGAAGGTCTTTTAATTTCATCTCAATTTTCTTAATTTTAACTCTAACATTCCCTAATTGCTCATAATTCTAGTACTCAACTTTGCAAGACAATTCTCTAACATAAACAACACATTGCCAATAATATTCAGGCTAGATAATGGTCTCCAGACCTGTTGAACCATATCTCAGCATTATATGCTAGTCATCCACATGTTCTCAAATATGATCTATCTTCATTGATTATTCCGCAAGCTCTCCTTGATTTGCATAAGTAAGATAGGGGGTTGGATAAATCAAAGTCAATGTGAGGCACTTCTAACTTCAACAACAAAAGTGACAATCAATCAAAGCATAAAACTCATCAAGTCCCACCCCAGAACCTCCTCGCTCCTATGATAGTTAGATTAGGTAAAATCATAGCCAAAATAATGAAGGACAGATAGATAATTGTCAGTGAAAGCATGCCTGAAACTAGTGCCAAGATCTGATCACCTTGAAAGGCCCCATATTTTTCTTAAAGCAACAAAAAATTCATTAAGAACTCCCCTGATAAGCCATGGCACATTTGATAGATTTTTTAGACCACCTATCATCTTCCCCATCTTAAGCTTGCCTTGAATCCCCAGCCACCTACACTAGTAAACCTTTATAAGATTCTCACTACCCCGATCGACATCTATATGATGAGTAGAAGGGAAAATAAGATTAATGTATGTTGAATTCATGAGAACACAACCGAGCTTCCCTCTCATCCGTGTGCATCCACATAGACATCTAAACAAACTACCAATAATAGGTGTTAGTGCCTCCATCTTTAACTTACTCCCTTCAGCGTTGGCGAAGAAGATCACTTTAGGTGATAACCTCCACAAACAGACCATGGAGGTCAAGCCTCACCCAAAGTGTGGCAGTTAAAAATAGGATAGTCATGGTCCTAGGTGAAGTTGTATAGTAACCTCCACTTTTCAAGCATTGGACTCCTTAGTTGTGTCTTTCGTAGCCACCCTGACCTTTTCACCCACCTTATCCTTGCCATCACCCTATATTTTTGCTTAAAGACCTCCTTGCAAGATATCAATGACATCACCTTCATCAATGGTCATCTTGGAAATATACCCTTCTTAATAATTTGAATCGCCTCTAGTAGCCTTCATACAAGCTATGTGCATGTTATTGAAACTCAATAGTATCTTAGCTCTTCTCTTCTTTTTTTTTTTGTTGGTTACAAGCTATGTACATTCCATGGTTTTAGTAATCTTGTATGTTCAAAGAACCCTAAGATTGTCTCAGTCACATCACTCCTAATAATATACCAGCTAGTTTTTTTTTTAAAAAAAAAAAAGAATTGAAGCCATTAAGGCATGGGCTCTTCTGAGAGGAGATAGAGAACATCATCCTCTATGAAAGTAGCATCAGACCCAATGAATGAGTTATATTCATAGGAGAAGCCATGAGATTTTCCTAAATACTTTATGATATATTAGCAGTTGTCCCTAGAAAGGTCTTGCATAAATTAAGGAACAGTTCAATGACCTTTCTATAGTCTTCAATAATTTCCCCATCTTCATCCACAATAGTGGATATCCTATTGCAATACTGATCCTATTTAAAAGAGTCATAAACAAAAATATCAATTATAAATCCAAAATTTATCCAATCCACTTTAATTTTCTACTTATAGAAGTTTTCAGGAGCCTTCACTTCATATAACATTGCTTATTAGCCTGCTTGTTAGCAAAATATATTACCTGATTCAAAGGGCTAGCATTTGGGGTTAGCCTAGTTATATTCATATGTAGGCTAATATCTTTGTTACAAGGATGAATTGGTTAGTTCAAAGGTGTACAGTTTTTACTCTTGTACATATTTGTGTTTTGTTTGTAAACTCATAAAGATTTTCTATTTTCTTTCTCTTTTTCTTTTTCTTCTTTAAGAATTTGTAGGTATATCTTCTATAAACCCTCACGAGACATCATTCATCCACTTGGGGGAAGTAAGAGGTTTAAATGGCTTGTTGCATATGCCAAATGTAGCCATGATTTCTATGAAAGTGAGTTAGATCCTTATGTTAGCTTTTCTTTATTTTGCTTGAGAACAAAGAAAAGCTAGTTATGGAGAAGTTGATAAATCTATATTTTGACCTCATTTAGCCACATACTTTGACCCCCTATTCCCGTATTTTTATATTAGATTATGATGGGAAATGGTTAAATGTGCTTCCTTTTGTTCGTATTGTGCTTAAAGAAGTGTTTTTCTTATTTTCAGGAAGTTTGTCAAGGAAAAGAGAAATTCACAAGTGTTGAAGCAACGCAAAGCCATGAGGATGATTTTTAAGGAAGAAAAGAGGTTTAATGAGGTTTTCAGGGCAAAATGAGCAAGATTGAAGAGCCCAAGAAAGCTCACAGTTGGCTGTGCGCTAAGGCACAACCATGCAACCTGTAGATTTCAATCTTGTTTCCCGAAGCTTTGCACAGGCAGCCATGCAAAAGTGCACGACCATATAGTCTGTTAATTTCAAAAGTGCAAGGGTGCCCATTTGTTGAAGCACGATTGTGCATTTCCCCCTTTTTCACGATATTTTAGCATATCACGCAATTAATTGAGAGGACTTTTGGTTGGGTTTTTTGTGCCTCGACTAGTGTTTATATCAACCACTTCCAAACCCCATTAGGGGGATAATAACATGGGCTAGATTAGTGATACCATGTGTAAGATTGTACATTTTGCCATTTAAGACTAAGTTCCTTTTCTCTTTCTCTGTTTAATTTCATGCTTTTTAGCTTATTTGCTACTTCAATGGTTCATTGTTATGCTTATGTTTTTATGTTTATTATTTGTGACAAAGTCGTGTTCTTTGGTTATGGTTAGGCATTGAGATGGATAATTGATCTTGTTTAAGACTTAATGTAGCTTGTTTATGCTTGGATTTGGACTCTTCTCTCATGCTCACCAAGTGTTCTATGAAATGCTTGAAAGAGTTTTCAAGTTGTTTTGAGACAATTTACTTTTGTTGAAAGGTGAAGTTGATTGTTTAGTGTAGGTGGGGAGGATAGCTAGCGTTTGGGCATGAGAATAGTCTGCATCCTAAGTAGGTCTTCGGTTGCTACTCATGTAGTTTAATTGGTCTAGTCCCATGAAAATAGGCGGTTAGAATAATTAAATTAGCTTTCAACCCTTAAAAAAGGCTAAGGTTGAGCTTTGATGGTGTAGTTGAACATCTCTGAGTGCTAGCATAACTTGGAAAGGGTTTAACGTGATTAGTTGACTAAACTTTAGTTTAATCACAATCAAAGTCCTCTTTATTTTCCTTATTAGTTTTGCCCCTCTTCCTTTGACCTTTTTAATTTGTCTAGTTGATACAGTAGAGTTAGCTTCGGTGCTTGAAAACACAACTCCTTGTGGATACGACTAGTACTCGCCGGTTGCTAGCTACAGTTACACCGTGCACTTGTGGTAAAACTTAACTCAACAAGCTTATTACAAAGCATCTCAGAAGTACACTTCTAGAGAGTATTGTAACACGCTGTTTGTCTATAATTAGCAATAGCGGTAGGGTTATCACTTTTAGGCACAAGTGTGATCCCGGTGGCACTCCGTACTTTTAGTAATCTTGTATGTTCAAGGAGCCCTAAGATTGCCTCAGTCACACCACTCCCAATAATATGCAAACTAGCTTTAAAAAAATAAAATTGAAGCCATTAGTGCATAGGCTCTTCTGAGATGAGATAAGCTTACTTGACATCATCCTCAGTAAAAGATTGTATTAGAGCCGATTGCTCAGTTATACTCACGAGAGGTCCCATACCTACGAGATTTTCCTATATATTTTATGATATTCGGTAGCTATTCCGGAAAGTTCTTGTAGAAATAAAGTGTTTGATGACCTCCCCATAGTCTTCAATAATTTTCCCATTTTCATCCATAATAGTGGTATCCTATTGCAATACTGATCCTATTTCAAACAGTCACAAAAGGAACTACCATCTGTACCTCAAAATTTTATCCAATCCACTTTAATTTTCTGTTAATAGAAGTTTTCAAGAGCCTTTGCTTCATATAATATTGTTTATTAGCCTTTTTTAAGCAAAATATGTAGCCTGATCCAAAGGATTAATGTTTATGGCACACTAAATATCACATAGCTTTTGCGTGGCTTTACAAATTCCAGTTTGACATCTCCAAAGGCATTCTTATTGAGCTATCTAATAGGCTTCTATAGCACTTTTAATTTTTTTGGAACTTAAACATTCTACAACCATAGATATGTTGCTATCATATTTCCTTAACTATAGTGAGAAATCCATGGTCAAGAATCTGCAAGCTAATAGAAGTGTAGAAATGGTGTGGATTTTCATAGTTTTAAACCTGACTTACTTTGAAGTGCACAAGGCAATTGAATAAAAACAAGTATTCTAGGGTCGTGTCCTATGAAGAACAATAGTAATTTTTAATCTTACTTTTCTCAATTAGTTAATAGAATAGAATTAGATGAGGAGAGTAACAATAATAATAGAAAGAAAAGAATGAGAATAAGAGATAAATAAACGTGAATCAATAAGGACATGGAGATTAATCTGGAGAGATAATGGGATTTCAATTTTACCAAACTCTTAATATTGACTTACAAAATTCAATTGGAGTTTAATTAATCTCTTCAAAACTTTTAAGGTACAAGCTTAAGACTAATAGAAAAAAAAAATGAATTGTAGTTGTTAATAAACAAACTCAACTAGTAGTTAGCATAAATTATTCAATTTATACATAATTGATCTTATTTTTAGTCTTGTTTAATCAATCAATAACCAAATTTTAAATGTGATTGCATAATTATTATATTAGCCAACAAGGTCTAATATAAATAAATTAGATAGCGAGTTCATCAATTGTCAAACAACATGAATAAACAATCGAAATAAATTGCATAACAAATTAAAATCAATTAAATAACTCAAAATTATGCAATAAAAAGAGACAATAATACTAACCCCAATTAAAATAAGAAAAATCAACAAAGTGAGTCAAGGATCCATCTCAATCCTAGATAGACAACCTTGTCGATCAAAGGTAGAGAAAATTCCATTGAAATTATAATAGTCATATTTTAACTATATTTCAATCCCTATAACCAAACTTTGATATTTTTGTTGCACAAAATTTTTCGCGCAATGAAAGATCAAATCTCTAATTAGGCTCACAAAAGAGATAAAAGAAAAGAGAAAAAGATAGCCAAACTAGCTTATTTTCTTCTAATTCTCTCAACTCAAATAATTTTGTTGAGCACAATCTCTCTCTAATTACTAATAATGGGAGGAAGGGAAGAGTGAAAATAAAGAAAGAATGGGGTGATTGATTGATTCAATGATGCCCCTTTGCCTTTCTATTTATAGTAGAATTTGCGCCTCTTCCTTCTCCACTTTTCTTGTAAATCCACTAGTTTTACTCTCAAAATAACAGCTAAATATCATCCACCTCTTCTAATTGGACCAAGCCAAGCATGTTAAATCAATGGCTGAGTTTACTTGAGCAACTAAAACCATGCTAGGCCATTAGAATCATTAAGGGAGAGAAAGAGAAATGTCAGGTTGGGTGTATGCTGTGTAACTGGGCCGCGGGCTGCCGCATCATGCTTGAAGTTCCAAATTTATGCTTGAATTCTTCTTTATCCTGCTCCTTGCCTTCAAAGATAGAATTTGTATTATTTTTGCTTGAAACACAAATTAGAGACTCAAAAAAATATAAAATAGTGAAAAAATTACTCATAAAAATATGAATTATCAACTCCCCCAAACCAACAGTTTGCTAGTCCTTGAGCAAAGAATGTAGATACTCAGTCCGTCAAGTAAAATTTAAGACAATTAGAGAATCCAACTATGTGTATCCACTGAATCATAGAGATCAACTCACTACTAACCCTTAAACCTATTATCAACATTTCCAATTTTAACCAAGTTAATAGGCCAAGACTAAGGCAATGTAAGTAATCAATGTCAAACATATAGTAAACCATAAGCGGAAGACTTCACCCCACATAAAAATCACAAGACTATCTTTAAAATTAAGTCCCTAATGCCAAACCAATTTATTAGTTTTCTTTTTTTTTCTTTTTTTTTCCAAAACTTGCTTGATTCCATGTGTTTCTTAATTTGGGTGTATAAAGATATGGATAAAGATGACACTCAAAGAAATAGTTAGTACATATTCAAGCAATTAAAGATATGGATAAAGATAGAACTTAAACATTGATACCAAAATCGGAACTTAATTTGATTCAATTTATTTCTCAATCAACAATTTGGAAAGGCAAGTAGAGAACTCAATGCTTATTTCATACTCGGTATGTTATTGAAGATGGGATTCATCCCAAACTCAAAATCAGCTACAATTTAACAAGAACACAAAAAACATTTTGGCCGTTAACTAGTTAAAACTAAAAATATTCTCAAATTGGCACGAGTCACATGAATCACATCAACATAACTAGGAGTTGAACACACATAGTCAACTTTCTAGTCTCTTCCCAACATCAAGTTCATAAAAAGTACTCCAATTTTNNTAAAATTTTTTATTTGCCTCCCCTCACCCTATCTAAACCTTACATTGTCCTGAATGTAGAAAATGATAACAAAGAAGATATTGAGAAAAGAGCAATACAACCTACTAGCATGAGGAAAGCACTTGTAATTACACATAAGGAGTCACTAACCACAAAAGTCAAAACCAAGTAACGTGCCACATCTAGGACATAAACGAATCTTGAACCAAAATGGAAAGAAATAAAATAAAATGCAATAGAATAACTCAAATTCACCTAAAAAGATTTAAGTTGTATCCCAATAAGCACTATGTTTAATGTCTTCAGCCAGACAAGGTCCCATCTATTAATCATAGTAGACTAGGTCCACTGGATTGATGGATTCAATCAAACCATGATCAATTTCGTTAGTCACAACAGGTTTCAAATGTTGACCATTGACAGTAAGTATATGACCATGCTGGGGTTCTAAAATTTTGACCGCTCTCGAAGGAAATACTTGTTGGACAATGAAAGAACCATCCCATCTAGATCTCAACTTGCTAGGAAACAAGTTGAGCTTAGAATTAAAAAGTCAAACCTTCCAATTAGGTTTAAAAGATTTTCTAGAAATCATCCTGTCCTGAAAAGCTTTGGTTTTAGCTATATAAATCTTTGCATTTTCACAGGTTTCGTTACATTATTCATCTAATTCATTTAACTGAAACCTACGATTAGAACCCACTTGTTTCATATAAGAATAAAAAGCTTTAATAGCCCAAACAGTGTGGTGCTCTAACTTAACTGGCAAGTGACAGGGCTTGTCGAAAAGGAGTCGGAAAGGAGACATCCCTACAGGGGTCTTGTAAGCAGTGCAATAGGCCCAAATAGCGTCATTCAATCTCAACAACCAATCCTTTCTATTGGGTCAAATCGTTTCCCAAAGTATATACTTAATCTCACGATTAGATACCTCAACTTGACCGCTAGTCTGAAGGTGATATGGAGTAGCTATTTTATGAGTCACAGAATATTTTGACTACGCCCATCACTAATAAGAGCTCTAGGGGTCCTATATCAACAGAAGATGTATTCTTTCATGAACTTAACCAGAACCTTGTGGTCATTGGTCCTAATAGCTAGAGCTTCCACCCACTTTGACACGTAATCGATGGCAATAAGTGCGTGAACAAAGCCAAACGATTGGGGAAAGGAACCCATGAAATCAATGCCTATATATCAAATGTCTCAACAGTCAGAATAGGGGAAAGGAGCATCATATCATAACGGGGCAGGGCACCCATCTGTTGATAGTGCTCATAAGCAAGATAGAAATGGTGAGCATCTCTAAACAGAGTGGGCCAGAAGAACCCACTTTGTAGGACTTTAGCAGCTGTTCTACGTCCTCTAAAGTGGCCACCACAAGCATAAGAGTGATAAAAGGTTAGATGTTATAAATTTCACTCTCAGGGACATATCTACGAACCACTTGGTCTGAATAATGTTTAAAAAGGTAGGGATCTTCCTATTAGTAATGTCTTACCTGTGAGAAGAACCTTTCTTTCTTTTGTTTGGACTAGTGGGGAGGAATCTTAGCAGTAGCAAGATAGTTCATAATATGAGCAAACTAAGGGAGAAGGGGTATGTGACATAGTAAATAGTTGCTCACCAGGAACATGGTTAGAAAATCTCACTAAGTCATTAGTACATGGAGTGAAGATCCTAGACAAATGGTTTGTAACCAAATTTTCAAAACCCTTCTTATCTTTAATCTCAAGGTCAAATTCTTGTAGCAACAAAATCCACCAAATAAGTCTAGGTTTGGTGACATTCTTAGTCAATAACTGTCTTAATGCAGCATGGCTAGCAAACACAATCACTTTTGAACACAGAAGGCATCAACGAAATTTATCAAGTGCAAAAACTAGCTAACTCTTTTTTAGTGGTAAAGTAATTCTTTTCAGCATTAGTTCCACTAGCATAGTAAATAACATGAGAAATTTTATTCACCCTTTGACCCAACATAGCCCCAATAGGGAAATCAGATATATCACACATAATCTCAAAAGGCTGAGAGAAATCAGGGGGGTGCATAACAGAGGCTGACACCACCAAAGAACAAAGCTTTTTAAAAGCTTCCGCACAAGATTCATCGAACTCAAAAGGGCTATCTTTAACAAGGAGGTTACTAAGTGGGCAAGCCACTTTGCTGAAGTCCTTAATAAATCTCCCATATAATCCAACATGGCTAAGGAAAGATCTGACATTCACAAAAGTGGGAACAGGCAAATTAGAGATCAGATCAATCTTGGCTTTATTAACCTCAATTCCCTTCTTAGACACTCTATGACCCAATACAATCCCTTCTTAGACCATAAGATGACTCTTTTCCTAATTCAAGACAAGATTTAATTCTTTATATCTTTTCAGTACAGTGGATAAATTAGCAAGGCATTCATGAAATGACAAATTGAAAATAGAGAAATCATCCATAAACACCTCCATGCACCTGTCAATGTAATTAGAAAATATAGCCATTATGCATCTTTGGAATGCAGAAGGTGTATTACACAACCCAAAGGGCATCCTCCTATAGGCTAATGTACCCGAAGGGCATGTAAAGGTGGTTTTGTATTTGATTGTAACTAGAATACTCATCTAAGAAACAATAAAAATCTTGTCTAACTAATTTTTCCAGACTAATCAATGAAGGGGAGGGTAAATGGCCCTTTTTAGTGACAAAATTCAGCTTTCTGTAATCAATGCACACCCTCCAACCAGCGGTCCGTCTAGTAAGAACTAGTTCACCATAAAAATTTTGCACTACAGTTATGCCAGATTTCTTAGGGACCAATTGGACTGGACTGACCCATTGACTTTTCAGAAATATGGTAGATAATACCTGTATCTAAAAGTTTTACTACCTCTTTCTAGACAACCTCTTTCATATGGGGTTCAACCTTCATTGCATTTGCCTAAAAGGTGTAGCATCGTCCTTTAAGTGAATTCTATGCATGCAAATAGTAGGTCTAATTCCTTTCAAATCAGCAACCAATCACCCAATAGCACCCTTATGTCTAGTTAAGACACGAATTAACTCTCTCTCTTGATCATAGGATAAGAGAGATGAGATGATGCTAGGTAGGGCCTCTTTGGGACCTAAAAGCACTTATTTGAGATCGTTAGAGAGAGGTTTTAATTCAAGTCTAGGTGGAGAGACAGCAGAAGGTGGTACAGAAGAACTAGCCAAAGGGAGAAGAGGTTCATAATTAGATACCCAAGAGGAAGACTCAAGATGAGGTGTGGAGTCAAGATTAGAATTCAACTCACCTGCTGCACTCCCTATGTCAAATAACCACAAATCCCTATGGGAAAGATAGGTTTCCAAGGGATCTTTATTTAGAATAGTAGGTAAGGCCTTTTTAATCATTTCGTTAATCACATCAATAAAGAAACATTCAAATTCATCTTCAAGCATAGGTTGAGAAAAAGCCTTAAAAATGTTAAGCATAGCCCTCATATTCATAACCGAGACATCCATCACTCCTGACCTACAGTTAATAGTGGTATTAGCTATAGTTAGGAAGGGACGTCCTAAAATAACAGGGATCTATTTAGAGGCATGACTAGGGTCCATGTCTAACACAATAAGGTCAACAGGAAAAAGACCTTTATAAATTTCAATCAATACATCATCTATCCGCCCCCTAGAGGGTTCTTACTGACCTATGAGCAAGCTGAAGGGTAGAGTTAGAAGGTTTCAGTTCACCTAACCTTAGCTCTAAATAAACAGAGTATGGTATCAAATTAACACTAGAACATAAATCTAAGAGTGCTCTTTCAATTTTATGATTACCAATAAAGCATGAAGTAGTGGGAACACCAGGATCTATCAACTTAGGTGGAGTGTCATACTTCAAAGTAGAGCTCACTTCTTCACTTAGAAAAACCTTTTAAGACTTGTCATCTTTAGATTTTCTCTTAAAAGTGCACATGTCTTTAAGGAATTTCGCATAAGCAGGCATTTGTCTTATTTCTTTTGAAAGGGGAAGATTGACCTTAGCTTACTTACAGGTCTCTAGTATATCCTCTTTGTGTTTGTCTTTCCTAGAAGGAAAAGTTGCATCTAGAGCTTAAGGGTAAGGAACCCTTGGCTTGTACGTCCCAATAGGGTCAAATACATTAGAGGGAGGTGGTGAATCACTCTCAATTTCACAATTAGTCTCATTGGTACTTGGTCTTTCCTTTTTATCATATTTCTGCTCACTAGCTTTGTTGTCTACTTCCTTACCTCCCTTAAGAACCATAACAACTTTTAATTGTTCAAAATGTTAGCTTTTAAGATTCTCTATGGAGTAGCTTGGAAGTTTTTCTTCTTTATTTTTTCTTATAGCTATGGCTCGTTGTCCCAATTGGGCTTCTAACTTAGCTATAAATTATAAGTGGGAATGTATAATTTGCATTTTGTACTCAATTCTGTGGACCTTAGTGTTCACATTTTGGACAGCAGAAGTGAGGGTACTAACGGCAGAGACTACCTTATCTAATTCTGAGCTCATAGATGGAGGTGGCAGAGTTAGTGGATGGGCATTCCTTTGGTTTTGAAAACCAGAAGGTGTAGGTCTACTAGACTGGGTGATAGAGATCCCTCCACCCCTTAATTTAGAACATCAAATCAGTAAAGGTAAACTTATTTTGCTAGCCAAAGGATGAATAAATTATCTTAATTTTGTTTAAGTAATAAAACAGCAAGTCACGAGTTGTTCCAGCAGCCAACCTGTCTTTTGGAAGCTTAATTACTTAAGCCTCTTTGAGAATTAAGTCTAATATTTTACATGCGATTGAAGTTCAGGAAGTCAACTTTGCACCAAAATAAGTTTCATTCCATTTGGACGTTATTTACCCATTCAAGTTAGTAAATAAACCCAAGGTATACAAACTGCCCAGTAGAACCAGAATGTACCCAGTTTTGTTCATCTCATTTCTTAAGCTACATTTTGATTTAAGCTTTGGATTTTTATCTTTTTGGAGTCCCCAAGATGTTTACTTTCAGTTTCCAAGTATCAAATTCCAATCATATCCCAAGGATGTAAAGAGATCAAGTCATTTTGTCAAACCGGTCAGTTTTCGCCCAAAACTGCACGATTAAATGCTGTAGTAGAATTATCCTACTTACACATGGTTTAACCTTGATTTCTTTGTTGGGGGGTTTTCTACACACCTTAAGGTTTCCCCCATGGCCTGAAAACAAAATCATGCTCACTTTTGCTAAGGTTAAAATTGGTCGCAAAACTAGCTTAATTCTGCCTGTGAGCCCGGTTTAAGAGCACAGTTGAAGTTTTCCTTCTCCAAGGGGTTTGCTTCTTCCATTGATGAGTGGAAAACATCCCAAGCTGTCTAGAAGCATAATAATCAGCTGCAAAAGGAGTTTCTATTGAAAAGAACAACCAATGGGATGCAAAGGCAGTTAGACATGTCTCTTGAAGCTCATTGGCTAGTCGAAAAGGAAGAAGTGTGTTACAACTGCCTCCTCTATTTATTTTGCTAAGCTGGTTGTATTAGGACTAAATAAGTATGGTTATGTTGTAAACATCATGCATTAGCTTTGTTTAGTGTTTTGTATGTAATTAGATTAAGTTAGAACAAGCTTAGTACACAGTTAGCACTAACCATGAGGATTAGCTTAAGTTAATACCTTTCCTCTCCAGGGGGGTAAGGTCTAGGTGTGTGTGTGTGCTTAGGTGCTTGTTTGCTAGGCTTGTATTACAGCCTTATGCATGTCTATAGGCAAAGATGTCATACTTTGAATCAAAAAACCAGATTGAGAGCATTTGTCCTTTCGTGCTTAGGCACATTCAAACACTAAACTTGCTTATCCTTAACTAGGCAGGTTAGGGTGGTGTTCAAGTGTAGTCTTAAACTTGTGTAAGTGGTGTTTCTGTATTTTAATCAAGTTTAGGGGCGCTAACCCTTCATTTGGTGGTGTTTTTATATCCAAACAAAGGTTTATTTCTATCATTCTACCTTGTTTATCTACATGTGTTCAAAGGGAACTAAGATACTTTTTAGTGTGCAAGGCCGTGTGTTCTTGCTATCTAGCTTTAGTTTTCATTTAATCCATTGAAGATACATCAAGTTCCTTTTCCTTTTCCCATTTAGAATCCTTTGATTCTAAATTCCATCCCTACCTCACGTGTTTGTTGCCTCATAACCAGCATATTACGTTCCGCTGCCCTTGTTTTTTTCCTTGATTGTATTCTCTCTTAGTTTTAGGCTTTCACTCTTAAATTGAGTTTCAGTTATAACCCTCGGGAGATACATCAGTTTTGGTATTAGAGCTTGGCTTCTCCTAGGTCTGGTATGTCCCTCACACTTCCATCATTCATTCGTCCATCCATTTTCAAACACACTCCTCAAAACACTCATCCTAGTCTGCCCAGCCACAAACCGTACCTAGCTACTATTATCATGAGCACTAGGGTGAGTTTGAATGAGAGATTTGATGCACTCATGAGGCAGCATGAGTTGATATTTAGAAAAGCCTAGTCCCGCCAAACCAGCCTAACGCTGCCCCTGTGAGCATTAAAAGGTGTTCTAAGTGTCAAGGTTTTGGTCACACATCCTCGTACTGCCCAACAAGGAATTCATCACCTTGGCCCAATGTAAAGCAGCCATGGAGGAAGAAATGAAGAAAAAAATGAAGATAAATGTGATCATGAACTTGAGGAAACTTAAGAGGAGGCCATGGAAAAGGCTAGAGAAGAAGAACTCTTAGTTTTCAGAAGCGCTCCAAGCCAACCAAAGGGAGTGAAAGACGGACCATCAAACCCTTTACCCACTCACTCCAAAACCAAAACACTCACATGAAAATTCTATCATTTAATTCCAGAGGAAAAACCTACTGGATGTGGAGAACCAATACTTGAAGCTTCTAATTATGAATTTAGAGCCTTTGAGGAAGTGGTTCAAAGAATGTTTGAAGAGTCCCTTTCGTGCACCAATCAAACTTGCAAGGGGAATGCAAGAACAAAAGTCTCTAAGATCAAGGGAGACTCATTTGCATGGCTGATTTTATTTCAACCAGAACTGAATCAAGTACAGGAGGTGATTACCTATACCGATTTGAGGTCAAATCTTTTTCAAACAAGGGGAGGATGATGGAGATCCCTCCATGCCCCTTAATTTGGAACATCAAATCAGTAAATGTAATCTTATTTTACAGGCCACTCGATGAATAAATCATCCTCATTTTGTTTAACTAATAAAACAACAGGTCATGGGTTGTTCCAGCAGCCAATACGTCTTTTGAAAGCTTAATTACCTAAGCCTTTTTGAGGATTAGGTCTAATATTTTACAATGCGATTGAAATTCAGGAAGTCAGCTTTGCACCAAAATAAGTTTTATCCCATTTAGACGTCATTTACCCATTCAAGTTAGCAAATAAACCCAAGGTATATAAACCGCCCAGTAGAACCAGAATGTGCCTGGTTTTGTTTTAAGCCTTGGACTTTTACCTTTTTGGAGTCCCCAAGATGTTTACTTTCAGTTTCCAAGCATTAAATTCTAATCATACCCAAAGAACGTAAAGAGATCAAGTCCTTTTGTCAAACTGGTCAGTTTTGGTCCAAAACTGCACGGTTAAATGTTGTAGTAGAGTTACCCTACTTAAACATGGTTTAAGCTTGATTTTTTGGTTGGGGGGGTTTGTACACACCCAAAAGTTTTCCCCCATGGCCTGAAAACAAAATCATGCTCACTTTTGCTAGGGTTAAAATTGGTTCCAAAACAGGCTCAATTCTGCCTGTGAACCCATTTAAGAGCATGGTTGAAGTTTTCCTTCTCCAAGGGGTTTGCTTTTTCCATTGCTGAGTGGCACACGTGCCAAGCTGTCTAGAAGCACAATGATCAGTTGCGAAGGGAGTTTCTCTTGAAAAGAACAACAATGGGAGGCAAAGAGAGCTAGACATGTCTCTTGAAGCTCATTAGCTAGCCGAAAAGGAAGAAGTGCTTTACGGCTGCCTCCTTT
>NCQT01092154.1:18274-28949 GCA_002740465.1 Stenocereus thurberi | reverse complement strand
GATTTATAGAGGAGCATCTACGAACAGGGTCAGCTTGCTATCAAAGCAACAAAAGAAAATGCAAAAGAAAAAGTTAAAAAGAAAAATCCAAACGGACTTTAGGAATCAAATAAAATAACCATTCAAATGCATGCTGCAAAAGCACCCCCAAAAAAAAGGTAACAATAATTTGAGGTAATGTTGAGTACCTTTGGATCATAAAATGATGGCTAACTTGTAGCTTTCTCATGTAGAATCTTATAAAAAAAATTAATGTTTAATCAATTTTATTGTACAATGAGAACTGCTCCATATCAATTTGAGAAGAAAAAAATGAGTATCCTTTAGCACATTTTTATTATTGTTATTATTAAGTTTTTTGAAGCAAGAAAAAAACAATACAATAACAGAGCAAACACAATTTAAAGAAAAAGTAAGCTTATTTATACTAGTTTATTTGTAGAATAAACATCTAATGACTTTCTAATAAATATATTAAATTAACTGATCGAGTTTGTAAGTATGGGTCCTAGAGTTTCAAATTAAATTTTATTTTTATTATTTATCGTGCCTTCTTTGCATGAAAAAATAAAAACTTGGCAAGAAAAAATGGAGACAATATNCCACTAAACAAATTTTTAAGGAGAGCTGTAAATTTTTTCTTTTTTATTTTCTTTTTAATCCTCCTTTAATTGAAGACAACTTACCATTAACTAATAACAGCAACACTATTCTCGGAATGATTTTCTCTATTCATAATTTATATGGTATAAATCTAACAGATTATTTCAATTAGCATGTCTTAGTAAAATCGTGAACCAATTAATGGTATCTACCATCCAATTAAAAAGGAAGTTGATAAATAGGCTAAATTAATGACCGTGGTGTCAAAGATTCTACAGAGTACCCACTATGAAATTTGAAAGTAATCGAAGTAGTGAAAATTAACTATTAGATATGAATAAAGGAATGAAAACACACTGATATATTAAAGACTATCCTAGAACAAGAAATTTCGTCCATCTTGTTGAATTTTGGACCCTTCCACCATTCTACATTTGCTTTCTGTGAATTTCGTATGCTGTCTACTTCTTAAATAAAAAAAGAAAAACCTATCAAATATGAAATATAATATTTCATGCAATAAACTGGGACATGGATAATATAAATATAAATCCATAAGTATTTAAAAATTTTCTTTTTTTTTGGTAATTTGTTACACTGTAAGTTGTTACCTTTTTTTTTTTTTTTTGAGTCCATAGGAGCCACAAAAGAGTACTACAAGACAATTGTAATACAATGGAAGAGGAATGAATCAAATTTGGGACCTAATATATCTAATATCTTAATTAGTCTTCACCACTAGGCCAAGAGAAGAACACTGCACCTAGCATTGGCAACTCTATTATTGAACTGCATAATTCAATCCATATTGAACTTTATAAATTTTTAAAAAGAAAATTAAAAGAAAAAACAGAGGAATAATTTCCTTTTTAAATAGTTTGTGGAGATGATCAAAAGTTGTCAGCAGGTTAACCAAATATAGTCTTTTTCCAAATACTTTTTGAAGAAAATAAAAGCTCGTGTCTTTCATTGCCTTTCCCCTCTTACCAGAAAATTATTCTATCAACAACAATATTTGATTTGATAAAAGAGGAAAAAAATGCATTTATTTGATTATTTTTTTCAACAATTATTATTTGTTTCTTTTTAGTACTCTATATGACGAAAACATCTCAATCTATAAAATTGTGGGCTTTAGAAAAAGGGGTAGGAGTAGAAAAGGAAAGAGCATAAGATTTAGTATTATCTCTTAATACTTTATCGATGTGATCAAAGTTTTTAGGAGAAATTGACATATTAGGCATATTAATTTCAATGTCTCTATTTTAAATCAAATTTCACTGTGTCTATTTACATATCTTACAAGACTTAAAAACAAAGAAAATTGAGTTATAACTTTGAATTTGATTTAAGTGTTTTGTAATTTTGGACTTAATTGAAGTGTTTTGCTAGAAATCTTAAAATTTCTAGGAGCTCTTAAAATTTCGCATTCAAGGTTTGAACCATTTATTGGGAAAAGTTTAAAATTTGTAAAAAATGCCATAAAATTTGTGGACTGACATTAGAATTAGCCATAGTAGAGTGATATAAAGTTTTAATAAAGCTTTAAAATTAGCCTAAAAATTTTCATTATAAATCTGACAATTTCATAAATTATGGAAACATATATAGTCTACATATATGGTGATTTTTATCTACTATATACAGAGACCATACCATAAAAGTAAAAATGAAAATTAATACAAAAATATTTAAAAAAAGGAAACGACATCATCAGATAATGGAAGAAGTATGCCAAATAAAAAAATAATTTAGGATAAAATTATAGGAATTAAGAACACGTACAAACTTAAATCTTTTGTGATATATTGATTCTAAACAAATGTAACCAAAGCAAAAGCTAAACAATTGCTTCACCTAATTCAACAACCAAATTAAAAAGAAGTTATCTATCAATGTCACCTATGTTTTCCTACTTATTTTTTGCGATGGGATAAATTCATGGTATATTCTCAGTGATAGCCAATCATTCCCAATAAAATAAATCAAATAAAGAAAGGAGAAAAGAACGTTAGCACGAATTTCTTTTTATAACGAAAAAGACCGTTAATAAAGAAATAACTTTGTTTCTATGTATGAAAGAAGTACCAATATTTACATAGCTAAAATTTGAATTCTACCATTTTAACCAATGCGACATCGTGAGAAATTATGCAAGAGAGCCCTAGCTAGGTTTAGTATTTCTTTTCTTTCAATTCTTACACACGTACATTTCAAATGTTAGTTTAATATAGATATGTGCATTTTTGAAAAATAACAGAAATTAGACTTAAAATCTAATATATTTTCAAATTTTAGTATTCCATTGGATCAATTTATTTTCAGCAAAATAAATAATATATTTGTATACCATGCATACCAACATCAACACAAGAATAAATCAAGTAAAACAAAAAAGAACCAATGTAGTAAGAAATAAGATCGATGTTCATACCCAAAGAACGATCAAAATTCTGAACTGTGGAGTAACGCTCTGAATGTCAAAATCTCCGAATGAAATACCAAGAAAACGAAATAAACGGAATTTTCGGACAATAAAAATGAGGAGATAGAATATAATGAAATGAAATGAAGTTTGAATGTTTGATGGAGGAGATGAATCCCCAAGAGGATGTTTATATAGGAAAGAATATGAAACCCTTGAAAACATTGAGCAAGACTATCATTTCTACTACCCCACATTTGAATTTCTTGTAAATTATAATGTATTTATGGAAAAGCCAACCAACGGCAACTTAATTGTGTTGCATAATTATGGGACGTTCCTGTGTTCTTTTCTCCAAAACCTCTTTTTCTTTCCAAACCCTACCTCCTGTTTTCAATTCCATTCACCTGCCCACAATTTTTCATTCGTCCCCTGCATTTGTATATTATATAAGCACCTTGTTTTACTGTTGATTATTCTATTCAAGTTGGGAAAATCTAATATTTAAATTTAATTGGTTTGCATTTGGATAGTGTTATACACCTGTACTATTGTACCATTCAGCTTTATTATTATTAATATATTTTAAAACCTGGAAAAGCTGCTATGAGATTTCAAATACAAACTAGTGGTAGGATATGCTAATCCAATTTGGATAATGGATACGATATCAAAATAGAGTTGTTTTTTTTTTTTTTTAAATGGTATAAATTAGAGAGGAAAAAAACCAATAAGAAAGTAGGAGTTATAAAATTTAAAGCATGTCGTTCTCGACTTATAAGAAATATTTAGTATTATTTATTGCTAAAACATGCTAAATTTTGTGAAAATATGCTGAATTATGTTGAAATATACTAAACTATTAAAGAAAATATAATTTAGTATTTTCAATAAGTTTAATGTTGTCAAATTGTACTAAATTATACTGAATTGTACTGCAATATATTGAATACTTTCTATAAGTATTTACCATAAAATGAAAAGAACACAACTTCAATGATTAGTATAAGATCAATATCAGCTATCACTACAATTATTAAAAATAATTTAAAGGTTAGTTATAAGCTATTGGAAGGTACAGACTGTAATGAGTAATAAGTGATATGATTATAGAATTTAAAAGTCGATTCAAAAAAACTGATGGTATTTGAATCAAATTGAAATCTGACTTATGCAAGAGCGACCCGATTTGAGATTAGCTTGATCTATTGTCTAACCTTGCTTGTTCTTTTTTTTCTTTTTCGTTTTCTTTTTCTTTTTGTTTTTGGTTGGGGGTTTGGGGGATGGGGAGGGACTAGGGAGGGTACTAGGGTAGAGCAGCGGGTGGATTATTTCATTAAAAAAAACAAAATAATGGGAGTGCTTGAATGACATGTGAACCTCTGCTCAGGCCAACTTTAATCGCATTGGCAGTCCCTGTTCTACCGGCGAAAGACTTTGGCTGTTCTGCCCACTTTTTCTTTTCTTTTTTTTTTTTTTTTTACTTTTACTCAGTCACATGGAATGAGAGCAGGACACGTATTGTGTATGCCAAAAGGACATTTTCGTCCTTCTGACTGGATTTCTCTCTCATCGCTCGACGTGGATGACTACGAGGCTACGAGCACGAGACCGGTCACGTCCAAGGAGGTCTGGGGGAGCCATCATTTTTGTCCGCAGACCCCATACGTGATGCGTCCCTTTCTGGCACTACACCAAGCAAACGATTCGTTTTGGTTAATTTAAAAAATCTGGCAAATTTTATAGGGACTTAGGTCCTGTTTTTTTCAGTGAAAAATGAAGAGTATGAAATGAATGAGTATAAAAAAAAAGAGAAAGAAGTGGGTAAGAATTAGCAAAAGTAATTTTCTTTTTAAGTGTGAAAAAGGGGGGAAAGGAGTGGGTGAGAGTGAGCAAGAGGTGAAAGGAGTTGAATGAAGTTGATGAGTTGAATGAAGGAGTGTGGAAAAGGGGTGANNGAGTGGGTGAGAGTGGAAAGAAGTGATATTTTTGTTTAAGTGTGGGAAAGAGTAGGAATGAAGGGAAGGAGTTGGTAGGTGTGGGAAGGAGTGAGTTGGGTTTATTAAACTACGAAAAGAACAGGGTCTTAATACAATATTGCTGTACTTTCCCTCTCTCAAACAGAATGTTTTGCGCTGACCAATAGAAAAAGAATGTTTTGATTTGTAAGATTAAATTTTGCTAATTTAAATGATCAATTTATCAAAATGTACGTCAATCTATATTAGGAAATTATCTATAGAATGTAAATTTTACGGATCAATCAAGACCTGCCACATGAAAAGAAATAAATACTTTTATTTCGTCCAATTATAGCATGTCATGTATTAAATTAATTATTGCAGTCTATTGAATTAAGTATGTAATAAAAATATATTCCGGTCAATTAAAAAGCACCACGTCACATGAATGATGTAGAAAATAAATAATTGGTTCTTTTAATAAAGATAAAGAGGAGAAGCTTAACTCCGACTTCTCTATAAAAAAGGGAGCTATCCGCCTCGTTCAGGGGCGGTATTTTAGAAGAACTCACAAGAGTTCAAGAATGTATCTCTGACAGAAGACAGCAAGCACTCTAAACACGTGTCGTCTGCTCGTGGAGATCAAACTCACATCTTGACTGAGATTAAACCTCTTATACCCTCTCTCAAGATCAAATTCATTCAAGACTATTCAAGGGAATTGAATCAGAGGATTTATTACACTTATTTTTGTAACAATTATACACATATTGTACCCATTCTTTGACATAAATCTAAAAATTCAATTTGTTACTCAATTTCTTGTCTAATTTATTTTAGGCTCGAAATTTGTATTTATATTTTGACACATTGAGCAGGACAATTTCTACCACTCATCTCTTTCTCTAAATCATGAACTCTACATTCCCTTAAAGGCGACATGGCCCCTAAGAACGTCGTCCCTCAATCTTTAAAGAAAACTATCCGATCCACATCTCTAGGATCGACAACTGCTAGTGTCACATCTAGTGGAGTCATGACCAGAAGTATGGCAAAAGCTGCTACTATGATTGCCATAAAACAGTCACTTGGCACTGTACCATTGCAGTCTCATAAGATCCCAAGCCTTAACTCTAGCCTGCCTAAAGGTGTCAACAAAATCGGAAGTAAAGGCATGTTGCTGGCTTCAAAATGCATCAGACAATTCCTCAATGGATGGATGAGATCCAAGCTCAGGCCAACCCCACCTTCCAACCTTTTAGTGAAGAAGATCATGGCTACACTAGCAGTGACTCCTTACCGGCATCTCCAAGCAAGTCAGTCGCTCAATCAGACACCAAGTCCTCTAATTCTGTCATTATGCCAATCATGTGACAAAGGCGACCAACATAGAAGAGCAGCTCGCACACGTGAAGGCAACATAGACAGGCTCGCAAGGAGAGTCTAGAGAAAGATGTCCAAATCAAGCGTCAAAGCGAGCAGATTGTTGCTCTGATGAAGAAGCTGGAGAAGCGACCACTCAAATCCTTTACCAAAGGCTGGGACGTCAAAGAGTCTAACAAGGAGTCTAATCGTAATAAAGACTCTAACGACGAACACATAAAAAAGAAGGAATCCTCATTGGGCTCGATGTCTGTTGAGCAGATTCAAAGCCTAATTGCGACTGCTGTTAAGGCTCAATTGGGAGGAGGATCTCGCAAGACACATATGTGCACAAAGCCTCATACGAAAATAATTGATGTCCCTCGTATGCCCCATGGCTACCAACTCCCTAAATTTAACCAATTTGATGGTAAGGGAAATTCCAAACAGCAAATTGCTCACTTCATTGAGACGTGTAGCAATGCTGGCACTGAGAGAGACAGCTTGGTGAAGTAGTTTGTTCAACTCTTAAGGGGACCACCTTCGATTGGTATGCAGAATTGGAGCCCGAGTCCATTAATAGTTGGGAACAAATGGAACATGAATTCCTTAACAGGTTCTACCGTACTCAGCACACTATTAGTATGACGGAACTGAAAAATATTAAGCAATGAAGGATGAACCAATCCTTGATTACATCAATCATTAGAGATCTCTCAGCCTTGAGTGGAAAGATCGTTTATCCGATGCCTCTGTTGTCGAAATGTGCGCTCAAGACATGGAGTGGGACTTGCTTTATGTTTTGCAAATGAGTAAGCCTAGGGCCTTTCAGGAGTTGGCAACGAAGCACATGGCATGGAAATGACGATCGTAAATGGTGGCAGTAAGTTGTCTTCTTCATATGAGTTCAAGAAGGACAGAGGCGGTTCCAAGAAGAGTCCTCAGCCTCCAAAGGCCTATGAAGGAAACTACGACTGTTTCCACTGAAGAGCTCGTGAGGATTTCAGGGAAGTCCAGGCCAAAGGGGAAGAAGACTTCATTCTCTAAAGAGGAAATAAAGAAGCACCCTACATTGAAGGAGTTTCAAGAGAAGAAGTACCCGTTCCTTGATTCAGACTTGTTGGAAGTTGGATGACTTATTTGAAGACAAGATCATCGAACTCCCTAAACCAAAATGGCCAGACAAACAACCTGAAGTACTTTCATTATCACAGGGTCATTAGTCATCCCTTAGAAAAATGCATTACTCTGAAAGAGTGTATCATACAACTGATCAAGGATGGGAGGATCATACTAGACTTGGACGAAACCGCTGAAGCCAATTGTATATGCGCTCAATTAGAGTTATCGCATTTACAATGAGAAAGTCATATCCAACTCCACCAAGAGGAAAAATATGATTTGACTCCTTCGCCCAGGATATAGTTGTTCACAATTCAGTTCGAAAGTTTAGAGCCAGTTGTTATGCCACTGATGGTACAAGCTCCTCCTATAGAAATTAAACATATTGTCGATATCCCAGAGGATGATGAAGAGGCGTAGGCTCTTGTTACTCGACGAAGACCCAAGAACCAAAAACGAGACCAACAACTTACCTTGCGCCATATGAGGAGACAAGGGAGGAAGAAGAAACCTCAGCATGTAAGAGGTAGGAAGAGCACAAAAACAAACAAGAAGTAGGACGTTCAACCTATAACCTACTTGAGCAGGAACCGTTTACTCCTATCATGTTGGAAGAGTTCTTTCCAATCGGCTATTTTGATAGAGTCACTGTTAACATGACCTCATGTACTGAGCTAAAGACAAAGAAGATGGAGAAGCAGAAAAGCAGGGAGATTCTCCAAAAGGGGATGATAAACCTCTGACTACCTTAGAGGCCTTACCAGCACGTATGGGTTGGAGTCAAATCTTTCACTTGCCGGAAGAAATGCGTTAGTGTGTTGCCACCGCCCTCCACCACCCAAAACTTTATGCTGACAAGGTCAAAAATGTTGGAAAATCCTCGAAGGGACTTTCCTAGTGTGCCACTTGCAATATACCTATCACTTTAACTGATAATGACTTGTTGCTAGGCTTCAAACCTCACAATCGTCCTTTGTTTGTGACTAGTTATATCAGGGAGCAAAAATTCAAGTGCATCTTAGTAGATGGAGGTTCAGGCATTAATATCATACCTAAGTCTGCAATGAATGAACTGGGAATCACAGTAGAAGAGCTTTCTAAGATTTGTATGGTAATTCAAGGATTTAGCTTGGAGAGTCAGCATGCGATCGATATGATTCGCCTAGAGATAACAATTGGGGAACTATTAACATCTTTAATCTTCCATGAAATTGACTCCAAAACTTCAAAAAAATTGTTACTTGGATGGCCATGGCTCCATGAGCATGGAATAGTGGCTTCTACCCTCCATTAATGCCTTACGTACTACCGTGGTGGCGAGAAGAAGATCAACGGTGATGTCAAGCCATTTACAGAGGCAGAATCGCATTTTGTTGATTCTAAATTCTTTGAAGAGGCCACAACACTTAAGGAGACTATGTCTTCTATGATTTCTTCCACAAGTAGGGTAAGCCGAAGGCTACCAGTAATTCCAAGTTGATAGCAAAGCATGACGGCATGAAACAATAACACTATCGTAAGGGGGACATTGAACAAGAAGCTATCACCTAACCGGCTAAACACATTGCTAAGCAATTATTGGTTTCTACAATTCACATGCCACTCATCTCAAGATATGTTCCCAAAGCTCCTCGTAAGAATGGGGAAACACCCTTTAGTGGGTGCGCAAGTAGAAATGTTAGAGGTAAGACTATTAAGAAGCATAGTGGGGCCAACTTAAGCACCTATAAAGAAAGTGTCACATTGCCAATGCGAAACATGTACCAACAGAAGGTGAACAAATCCCATCTCCTGAATTTGTCTCTTATTTCAAGACCTTATTAGACGAAGAGGAGAACTTGCCAAATGTGCGAATAAAGGAAGAATTTGAACCAAATGCATATAAGCTTATGGAGAAGGCAGGATATGATTTTAACAATCCTGTTGTGCTAGGGAAGGTAGTGGAAGTAGAAACATACGTCCTTAACAAAGCGCAGAAGAAGATTCAAGAAAAAAGAGGTCTAGTAGAAGTCCCAAAAGTGGGTCTTGGTTATACACCACTGCAGCCGATCAGGATATCAGGGCAACACAAGGCCAAGCAGAATATAGTTCAACATATCTCTGCTGAAGAAATAGATGAGAGTGAGGATGAAAATGCTCAACCTCTTATAAAGCATTCTATATTTGATAGGTTACAACCATCCGCTTCAAGGAAATGCCCACCCATCTTCACTAGAATCGGGGAACCATCTGCTTTAGGGAAATGCCCACCCATCTTCACTCGAATTGGGGGAGGTCAAAACTCCAAGTCTTATGTGTTCTGGAGAGTAAAAAATCATGCACAACCAAGACATTCTGTGTTTAACAGAATCATAAAAGCAAGAGAATCGTTGAACCCACTACCCTAAGAACAAAAGGATTCAATGTTCAATTGATTTGGTGATGGAAACAAAGTACAAAATTCTATCGCTTCTCTCATGAAGGGATTTTCAACCCTTGATGTGAAGACAGATGGTTCACTAAGGGTAAAGGGATGCACTATGGTCTTTACTGGTCAGCCAGCTAATTTTGACATCAATAAAGGAGATGATTAAGAAGAAATGACTTCTTCTAATCATATCACAATCTAAGGATGTGAAGACTCAGAGTTAGAGTAGAACTTACAGATACTCCTAAAACTCTTGAAGACGGGGTGCAAGCTACAATTGATGATTTGAAGGAATTGAATCTAGAAACTACCAAGGAGTCCCCACCCATTTATGTAAGTTCATTCGCTCACACCCGAGGAAGAAAAGGAGCACTTCATTCTCTTCCCAGAGTATAAGGACGTGTTCGTATGGAGTTATAGGGAAATACGTGGGCTTGATCCCAAAGTCGCAGTCCATCGCTTATCCCTTAGGAGGGGTGTTTTGCCCAGAAAGCAGTCTCAATGACATTTTCGTTCAAAGTTAGTACCTGAAATCGAAAAATAGGTCAACAAACTCATTGATGCAGGATTCATTAGTGAGGTAAAATACCGTACTTGGATTTCAAATGTTGTCCCTGTAAAAAAGAAGAATGGCCAACTTCACATTTGTATGGGCTTCTGGGATCTCAACAACGCTTGCCCAAAAGATGATTTTCCGTTGCCCGTCACCAAGCTTATGATTGATTCAACCATGGGACACAAAGCCTTGTCCTTTTATAGATTGTACTGTAGGGTATAATCAAATCCAAATGGCGC
>NCQT01092116.1:2493-13045 GCA_002740465.1 Stenocereus thurberi | reverse complement strand
GGGTANNTCAACTAATAGAATTAACATTCAATCTTTCTAGCCTTTAAGACATGACATTTACTTTAGCAAAAAGAATAGAGATAGCATCAAGTTCTAACTTACCTCCAACCTTTTTGGGCTGGCTTCTCTCATTGGTCATTGGTAGTTATTTAGCGCCTTCTCTTCAATAAGATTATAAGCCTCGTCTTCAATCTTGTTTATAAGTGTACCACCTATCACTGTGTCTATCGCTAACCGCGTCAGTTGAGTGACTCCATTAGACAAGGCTTGCACTAACATCCATTATTGAAGGCCATGATGTGGACATAGCCTCAATAGGTCCTTAAAATGCTCCTAGGCTTCATATAGTGATTCATCCTCCCTTTGGGTGATAGTTGTCATTTGATTTCTCAAACGTGCCGTCTTATTAGAAGGAAAGAATTTTGCAAGAAACACCTTGGTGAGTAGCCATGCTCTTGTCTTGTCCCTAAGAGAAAAGGGAAATAACCGCAATCGCATAGCATCGGTAGAAACATCGTTGAGCTTCAATGTGTCACACACCTCTAAGAATACCGAGAGGTGTAAGATGGGATCTTCTAGTGGGGTGCCTCTATATTGGGATTGTTGCGCCATGAAAATAAGAGCCGACTGAAGCTCAAAGTTATGGGCTTCAACGTTGGGTCAAGCAGTACTAAAGGCAACGCCTTAGACCCCCGAGGTGACAAAATCCCGAAGTGTCCTTCTTTTCCATTGTTGAAGAGGCTTCTTGAGTTTTTTGCCCCTCTAAGTTCAACTGCTTCCTCTTAGAGCGAAATATATCCAGGTCGAATTCAAACGGAAAGGGACTCGCATATAAGTGGAGAAATCCTGTAAAGATCACCACAAAACACTACCAACACAAATCAAGAAAATACATTGAAAAAGAAAAACACAAAAAATGCATAGTCAATCTAAATGGGTGAACTCAATACCCACAAATTAGTCCCAGCAACGGCGCCAAAAACTTGATACAACTGCATGCGCACGAGTGTTGTAGTATAGTTTTATTATCGTTCCCACATAGACCAAATGTAATCTACTGAGTTTTAACCTATTATAAAAGGATAAGAAACCAAATTCCAATGGGTTGTCTCAACTATTGCTATTTAACTATCTAGAAATTCAATCAAATTAAAAGCATCTAGGGATTTGTTTCATGCCGTAAAGAGTTGGATCATTGGATTTAAATATGCTCTTTTCCAAGAATTGGTTGATTCAAAGGAGCACAATCGAACTAAGAACTCAATCTTTTCTTTCGAAACAAACTTAATTGCCTAAACTAATCCAATTATCATTCTTTTAAATGTCCTTGGTTTCAGTCTTGGTTATGGATTTTTGATTGCTGTATTTCCTCTCAACAAGTAACTCATTTTCAAGAATCATTAAACTAAGTTCTAACTCGTTATTCTAATAATGAGTTTCTCCTTTTAGTACCTCACTCAACTATCTAGTATGTACAAGCAAATTTGGCCAAAATTTACTCACAATAATTCATCCACAAGATAGAATTCAATCAAACCAATTTTGGTAAAGCACAAATATTGAAAATTAAAGATCCAAAATCAACAATTTGGCTAACAAGTCCCTAATTAAGTGAAACTACTCACAGATAATTAAAATTAACAACATCTAATCAAAAGTTTAAGAACAGAATAGAAGGGAAAGAAAGTTTAGCAACTATGGTGGTTTTCAATGGCTTTGCAATCTCTAAGCCTCCAAGTGTCTATCGTCCACTCCAATTCCCTCTGTTACGCTAAAGAAAACTTGAAAAATCCTAAAACCAATGATAGAAGTGTGATAGAATGAGTGTTAGATGTCTTGGCTCTCCCTCTTCTACAGCCGCTTTTTATGCATTAAATTGACCGTCCTCAACCACAAGATGGAGGAAGATGAGGAGGCAAGCAATTCCAAGCTTACCATGAACTGTGGCCTTAGCCAAGAAGGGTCCGTGGTTGGCTCTGTCTCAAAATTCTCTAGCTCTTATCCTTCTCCACGGGCATGGTGACTTGGAGGCATCCGTGGGGAATCAAAACTTTCTTAATTGGGGTAGGGTCAAAGTAAGGGCAAAAAAGTTCAAAAACCTGCAAAACACAGAAAAGAACTGTACTCAAGCATAAAACGTGAAAAGGAGTACAGATTATAGCATAACTTCATAATTCTCCTTGAAAATATAGCAAAATGACCTGAAAATAGAGTCTACTCTAAGAATTTATCAATTGAGAATAGTCATCTTGCGACCCAAATGTTTCATCATCCATGGGATGCATGGCAAGAGTAGCACGTTTCATTGATTTCCATCTATCATGTGGACTAAGGAAAGTGTGACACAAGTGAGTGAAATAGTTGCCTACTCTGTTGAAAGTCTAATGGACCCACCGAGTGATAAATTATTTTCTTGAGTAGGCAATAACGAGGTTTGTCCTAGAAATGTTGTTAAACCTAGTAAGGCATCCCCTACGATGCAAGGATGCCTGATGCAAGTGTAATTAAAATAATTTTTCGAAATGATTTTCAAATCTTGCCCTCTTAAAAAAATATCCCTAGTGCAGTCCCCTGTGAATGCTCAAGCCTGTTATGCTGTTGGTATTGTATTTAGATCGGACTTTTTATTTTTAATAGAGTATGCACCGAACTACAATAGAAAAAGTAGCCTGGCCCAGAAGACTTGGCAGCTGCCTTAATCTGGGATCCTAGCTGGTTAGGTGTTGGGCCCAGTCTTCTGGCTTAGTTCCCCAGTAGTCTCTCTAATTGAACTGAGATAGAGATTGGACTGTTATACCAGTCCAAGAACCATCCTAGGTTCTTGGAGTAGTACAGAATCCAGGTTCTTAGCTTAACAATAGCTACGGTTGGGAATCCAAAGTTGCTCAACCCAAAAATATTTAACAAAATCAAATGTATAAAAAACAATAAATAGAGTCTTCAATGAGTTTTTAGGAACACTTACAAACCGAAGCTATTTTCTAGAGCGAACCACATTCTAAATGGGATATCGAAAGGGCAAAGAGGTTCACTTCAAAAAAGTTTTCGAAAGGCCCTTGAATAATCACTGGGGTGGGGACCATTCTGCCTCCACAAGCTCGAACAAAGGATACAAGTTCGGGAGAAATGGGATACGATGATGTGATGGAGTTGATCACATCATCACCCATCATCATTGACAACCTCTACTAGTCAATGCAGGAAATTGAATTCTAATTACACCTAAAATGGCAAACACACAACATATTGTGATCTATCAAATCAGATAAAAAGATTAAGGAGAGTAATGCCAATTCAAAAAAATCCAAAGAAACAATAATTACAGTTGTCTAAGCTAATGAAACATTGCATCTTTAATTGCCAAAGACTCAATAATTCCGTAGGAGATTGACGCCTCTTTTATAGTAAACCAATTTCTCACCTTTACAGTCTCAATACTCTCAGCAGACATTTCGCTCGATATTTTTAAGTCTCCTCTCTAATTTTTTGAGGTATTTTTGTATCAATTTTCTATGTTTCTTCTATAGTTTTCTGATGATTTTTGAGGTGTTTAACCCCTGATGTAGCCCCTTTGATAGTATTTAGAGGGTGACCTAAGCTAACTAGAAGAAGGAGGCCTAAGCCCATTCCTAATAGGCTTAATTCAAACAAACCAACCAATTTAGATGAAACAGTACTTGTCAAAACCCTTGTTAGACACCAAACAAGAAACGAAAAAACCTGGTTGGGTTCCTAGCCGAAGGACCTGACCGGGGTTCTCGGTTGATTTAAGACCATTGAGTTGGCCTATGCTCCCTCTTTCTTGTTTTTTCTTTTTTTCCTCTCTTTTTTTCTTTTTCAGACTCAAATTAAGGATTGATAGGCACTCAAGCACAAGTTGGGGCATAATTTTTGTCGTCAGTCATTTAAAAACGAAGATGTCATTTTTAGACATATATAGACATGAAGTGTGAAAAAGTAGAAGAAAAATACTTTCAAGGTAAGGCTTACTCTAGAAAAGGATGGACCTAATCACAATTCTTTAAAATATAGATAGCTTTGTCCAACTCTTGC
Source organism: Stenocereus thurberi (assembly GCA_002740465.1). Taxonomy (NCBI): domain Eukaryota; kingdom Viridiplantae; phylum Streptophyta; class Magnoliopsida; order Caryophyllales; family Cactaceae; genus Stenocereus; species Stenocereus thurberi. The sequence continues at coordinate 8,992 of NCQT01092116.1, read as the reverse complement.
TTCTCAATATTTGTGCGAACTCTTTGGGACCCTAGTCCATGGCTAGGATGATTAAAGATAGATAAGCCTTAATCACTGTTAACTTGATTTTTATAATTTCGATGAGGACGGTTAAACTTGGTGTCCATGCTATGTATATAGCTTGAAGAAAGGCTAATACTTTAATTAGCTATATAGCCCTCCGTAATTGATGCCTCTAGTTTAGTCTTATTGCAGATGTACGATTTAAATGTCTACATATCTTGTTCGAAAGAATACATCCATCTAAATAGGATTGGACCCCCAATTTTAGCTTTATGAACTAAATGGATATACAAATGCAACATAATGTCAAAAAATGCCGGAGGGAAAGCCTTTTCTAGCTTACATAGAGCAATGGGGATTTGTATGTTTCAATTTGCTCCAAGTCATCCATGTTAAGTTATTTAGCAAAAAAAATATGTTAAAGAACATTGATAGCTCAATGAGCGCCTCTCGTACAGGTGTTGTAAGAAGACCATGCAATGTTACTAATAAGAGATATTTGAATATAACATGATAACATGACTCTTAAGACTAGATATTTTTGTCTCCTTTATTTTCAGATAGTAAGATATGTTTGAAGAATTCCCATTAGGAACTTTTAACTATTTCATGAATTGGCAAAACATGCACTTTTCAGGAGGAGATGAAGTGTATCGAGTAGGAGGCATCGTTAATTTGTCTGTGAATTTGAATAAGTGCAAATAGAATCTTAAACCTATTTTCTTTAAATTGAGATGCATCTTAATAGTATCCTTGGTTTTTCCATTGATGTTCATGATTATTGCATAACATTATCACATATGTTCTTTCAATATGCCTCAAATCTATACTGTGGCACAATAGAAGGTCCCTCTAATATGAAAGGTGAAATATTATACTTTTTTTATTCCATTTATCCCCCATTCTCATAAGATCTCTTAGGCTTCATATATGGAGCCTTAGTTAATACAAGGTTCTCAAGGTCTTTCACTTGATGAAGAATTTCATCGATCGAGCTAGGGTCTAGAGGTCCATATGTTCAATGATTCCATCAAACAAATCTTTCTATTTTCAATATTAATGATCCATAGGCAAATAACGTCGATGGCCCATATAGCATTGCTTGCCACCATAAGACAGTCTTATCGAATGGGTCTCCTTCATGCAAATGGGGGCATGCTAACTTCCCCATAGTACTCTGCCTGGACAACATGCCATACACTGCGAAATCATTGATACTATTGCATAGAGTTGAAAATAAGAGTCAGAAGACGCATCATATCAACATCGACATTCCATAACTCATTAACTCAATTACGGATTATAAATATATATCAATGTCATCACCAGCACTATCAGGACTGGAATGGGCATTGAAAGAGTCATATTAGCTTGTTTCATGCACAACTCAAGAGGCAAGTTATACGGAATTGAAATGACGAGTCAAATGCTATATGAAGTTGTAGAATTTACAAAAGGCTGAAAATCATCACTAACAAGGACGAGTCTAACATTATGAAGGTTAAAAGCGGACGCTGTATACAACTCATCAAATAATCTCTATGCAAAAGAATCAGTTGAATGCATCACTATTCCATCTTTCTTTCTTTTATCATGATGTCATCTCATCAAGGGAGCTACCTTGGAGGACGTATATAAGATTTATAATCTTGGCTTCAATTAAAAGTAGTGCAAAGTCTTTTGTGGTATTGTTTTACCATCTGACCCATATTTGTCCTCGTGATTATGCTTATCAATCTTCCATCTAGATATACCACACACCTTATGTGTATCCATCTTCCCATCCTGCTTCCAATATAATATACAATCATTCAAATATGAATCGATTTTCTCCTAAGAAAGTCCAAGATCTTTGATCATCTTTTTACCTCATACAAGGAGTCCGAAAAATTTGATCCATTAGGGAGCAACTTTCTTCAACGAATTGTAGTAGTAAGGTAAAAAACTCATTGCTCCATCATCGTGGAATCGTAATGTGAAGGAGTTTTACTAGATCATACATTTTTGAAGACTTGCAACCGTCATGAACAAGATCATATGAATCCTTCAATAGGCTAAAAATTCTCTTGGCCTCGTTATTTGGCTCCTTTTCTTGCTTGTCATGGCCAACAGACCCTATCTTAACAAAATTGTGATACAAATCCCTCAAAATACTATCCATTTCATCATATTTATGTATATCATCATCATTATTCATCGCAACACTAGGTTCGTAGAATGTCTCCCCATAATGATACCAAAATATATACCTTTTGACCATTTCATAAGCTAAGAGATGCTCATAAACTAGCTCACGACTCCCAAACTATATGTTGAGATTTCATGCATGGACAGCAAATGAACTGTGCCCCTTGTTTAGTAAAAACATAATCCAATAAACTTGCCACTTTTTTTCGTAATCTTCACTAAGCTCATCCTCAATACTCGTTCAGCCCTTGTTAGGTGTCCTTGCCACAAAATTATAGTTGATTTGCAAAAAAAGTACCTAGTATTTGGAAGAAAGGAGAAAAATCTATGTTAAACAAACTCAAGTCTCACAAACTGTAGCCTCTAAAAATAAAATTAGATTTAGATATACATAATTTTTGTAAGCATAAGTTTCCACTCTCTACTCCTTGGTGTTGAGTATTATTTTGGTATCTTTTAATTCTATAACTTTTTCTGTTCATATTATTGTACTTGATTTTTTGATTTTCATTTTTATATTTCCTCCTTAATTTATGTGTACATTCTCTCCTATTGACAAAAATAACGAACTTTGTAAAAATAATGATGACTTACTTTTTGGTTCGTTGTCTAATGATGAAGTTTTGATGAAATTAAACAATACAAAATTACTTTCATCATTAATAATAACATTTAACGATGAATTTTATGTTTGTCACCAAAACTTGGTCATTAAAAATCCAACTTGTACTAGTGACATCAATGCTACTAACTAAGCTGGTTATAATATTAAACCTATATAGAAGGATGTTGTTAAATTATTTGGTAAGATAGAGCACCCCGAAAGAACTAGTCCATCATATAATATTTACAACACTACAACAAAACATAACAATAGCGCCACTCGATATATGTTGTATTAGCAAGGTAAAATGTTTCATTAATTCAAATGCAATACTTTTTGAAACGCTACCTTAGGCTCGTTGCATTAGCTTAATGCGGTACTTTCTTAGAAATATGCAAACTGCATTGGTCTATCAAATGCAATGCCTTTTTTTTTGGCAAATGCAAATGTAACGCTTTCATTGCCCAAGTGCAACGCTTTGTCAATCAAACTTTAACATTTTTACCACCTAAATACAACATTTTTTTTTTCATTCCACATCTAGGCAAACGCAAAATTTATTTTTGAGAAAAATAATTATACTTCCGAGCCCTCTTATAGCCATACACAGCTTCCCTCCATATCACCAAAGATGCTCACATATTATTTTATGCCCTTATAACATACTCAATACTTAACTTCACAGGAGGTTACCCATCCTGTAACTTCTCTAAGATTAGCACGTTTAAGTGTGGATTTTTTTTTTTGGGGGGGGACTAGTCACCCATCATACGAGCTTTACTTTTCATGACATATGTATTATTATTTATTCATTTAAATGTTAGCTAACCGTACTTTAGAATATTGTTTTTAAAAATTGTATAATTATTATAAGATGTATATAATTATAAATATCAACACTAAACACAGTAGAAAGTTATGTTTTTATGACAAAAGTTAATCTTTTCTCATCTCTATTACTCTCTCTCTCTCTACATTCATTTTTCTTAAACATGTCAAGAATCTTTTTCACCCACCAATCTCTCTTCAAATGTGTGTTTACATAACCTTCATTTCTATACTTTCTAGTCCTATCTATTTTGTAGCTATATCTAAAATGGAAAATGCAGTACTCCTTTCATCCTTTTCTTAGGGGCCCTTCATCCCGTTTTTATCTTTTTAATCAAAACTTAATTTGTCCCAAAATTATCTTCCAAAATACTTATTAAATGCATTACTAAACAAGGAATTTGCAACATTTGTACTACACTAGTTATCTATAGATTGGCATATCATTTTTTTAAGAATGTGTGTTTCCATTAAAATGTGATGAGTAGAGTACGTGTTTTATACTCTATCTAAGTCATATAAATATAGTTGCACAAAAATAAAAATTCATATAAATATACGGTGAAGGATAGAATTTTTGTTTATTAAAAAAAAAAATCGTTTGGTTACACTCACTCAAAAATAAGGTTTAAAAATTTGACAGTGAATTATTTTGATTACCATAGTCTAACTGTTTTTCTTTCATATGTATAAATAAATATTAATAACGGTACTAATCAATCTTAACTAGTTAACTAGTACACAAACGTTCGATTGGAATTATTTTCTTAAAAGGTGTTCGTTAATTCATGATTGAAGGTTTTAAATAATATATCATATTCAATTGCATTCCATTTTTGGATCAAATTGTAGTGGAATATAACCGACCCAATATGATTATTGCAACACTCTCTATGACATCAATCCATTATGCTACCTTTGAGTATGATTACCTTGTACTTCTATTGAAGCGGACCACATATTCTAAAAGTGATTGGGTTTAATTTCACCATGTATTGTAGTATGCATGTTAGAAAATTTTAAAGTACTTGTAATATTAATTTTAATTCAGGTTCTTTTTTCTTTAATATTTTTGCATTTATCTTTGATATAATATTTATTGATGACAATTAACGGAAAACCTACTTCTTTAATATTTTGATTGAATTGAATAACCTTCTGAGCACTAAGAGCCGTGCTCTATAAAATGTTTCATAAAGATAATTTTTGGAGGGTAATGTTTATTAATAATTTTTTAGAGAACAACATACTTATTCAATTATCACAGCTTTTAAAGTGCAAAACTTAATATAAATGTTGTTTTTTAAGTCTAATAATGCAACACTTGTGATAATATAATATACTTATGCATGCAACATTTGTAAAATAGCGTTGCATTTTTACTCCAAATTGCAACATTTTTAAACAAGTGTTGCATTTTTGTTTCAAATTGTAAGATTTTTTAGCAAGTGTTTCATTTTATTGCAACATTTATAAAAAAATATTGCATTAAATACTCAAATGTAATACCTTGTATCTATTGTTGCACTATATGTTAGGTTGACCCAATTTACAATAATTTTTGCAACCATTGCATAGTCACTGTTGCATTAGACCCACTATGTAGTTCTGTATACTATATTACAACAACTTGTTTTGTTTCATTACATTATTGTTTATATTTTACTTACGTTTATATAGTTACTTTATCTGTCATGTTGTACTTATGTTTGTATAGTTATTCTCACCTAATCTATTAGTATTTCTTAGTTTATTCTCTACTACTTATCGTTAATTTTTTCTATAAAATGTTTTCATAAAATTCTTCTTCTATAAAATGTTTTTGCAAAATTTAATCCTGTTCTGTGGGTCTTTAGAATTAGTCTCTCTATAGGTAGGGATGTCAGTAGAAGTAGATTACCTACATCTGAATCTCCTCAGATCCAACGAAAGCGGAGTCCATACTGAAAGGTGATGGTGGTGTTGTATATTATTGGATATACATCATACTATCAATTCGTTATTATTTTTACATTATTACGTAAGCTTTCAGGAAGCAATAAGCTAATACAATTTGTAGTTCAGTTTAATTATCAATACAATCATGACACCTAACTTTTTCGAGGGTTGACTTCATGGCCTTATTTTTAGCCTGTCTTCATGGCCGCTAAAAATAAAGCAATCAGGCTTAACGGGATCGGCATTGATGCTTGGCTGTCCAGCAATCACGCATAAGTCACTAAGCCGTGAAGATATTGATCTTGAGCATTCAAATTTATAGTATTAAGCATTTAGGATTTCGATTTGTGGTGTTGAGTACAGAAGGTAATATTAAAAAGTACACATATTTTTTAATATTTTGCTTTTTGTTAACATTAAAATTCTTGCCTAGGTCCCTGGTATACTAGTTTATTTGATCATATTATTACTCTCTATTTTTCTGCTAATAATTATTGGAGCTTATTCCACATAGTTGAATTTACATTAGAGTTTATTCTCTTTTCTTTAGCTTGATTTCTTCCTCCTCAATTGTTTAAAGTTGATACGAAAACTTCCAAATTTTTGTCTATAGTGGTTCTTTTTTTTTTAATTTGAAGTAAAACATGGTGTAACTTCATTAAATTATCTTGTAGTGTTTGGATGTTTCAAAAGGCGTAACTGTGGGTGTTTTTTATAATTTTGAGACCCAAGTGCAGCCCATGCTACAATGTCCCTTTGGTCATGTGCTGCTACAATGTTATTTTCATTCTGAGGCAATAAGTATTATAGGCCCGAATATAAAATTTAGTATTGGTATATGACTTGACTTTTACAAGATCCATACATGAGACAATCTAAAACAATGTCTTGGACAAGTACTACATAGCCCCCACCATT
>NCQT01092067.1:0-13633 GCA_002740465.1 Stenocereus thurberi | reverse complement strand
TCTTGGCACAAGCGTTCCACTCAAGAGATTAAGAAATACAGTTGTAGAATTGGCGAGTAATGCCCTCTTCAAGGACATGCCTAAGAAGTCGAGAGTGGAAACCCAGTACTCTCATAAAATTTGTATGAATTAGAAGGGTTCTTGATAGAGATTGATGTGATTGGAAAGCATTTTGTGAGCTCTCGAGACACAGTGCGTGACTTCCCACAGTTCACTCCACCTAGTTTTAGCCTTGGGGTCTCTCAATAGGCGAAATGGGCACTACCCAAAGGAGTTGTCCTTGTTGATTCAGAGCCTAATATTTTGACAACATAAGTGCAAGTACTAAACTGTGATGTGGAGGATATCCTTACGAGAGGTGTTACGAGGTCCACACACTGCAGCTACACACCATTGCTGCTAGGTACTTCTTCTCGTAGTTTAATAGCCAAGTTTTTGTTGTTGTTTGATGGAGGTAAATGGCATTATGGTTTTGTATATTTTTTATCATCATGATAGAAATTAGTGATCTTTAACATAAAAATTGATGATCATGTTATCCGTGATATTTTGTACGTAAATTTTGTCTCCAACTTAGAAAATAATGATCTATGTTTAAAGACTTCTAATGATCTTCAAATCTGGTGATTATTATTGATGAAATTACTAATTTGTAGGAGACAAATCAGTGATCACAAAATATCGCGATAAAATTGTGTTAAATTAGTGGTCATTACTCAACGAATTAGTGGTCATTACAGTGTAAATTAGTGATCATTACTATATATATAAGTGATCATTACTGGTTTGGCAAAAAAGATGGAAAATTTACGCTTCAGTCTGCTATCAGTATCATTCAGGACGAACCTACAACCTTGCAGGAAAAGAGTTAAAGTTGGATCTAGAAAGTGAAAGCTCCTCAAAGAATCCGAGTCTTCACCTGGTTAGTGCTCCATGACAAAATATTGACAAATGAGAACTGAGCACGATGAGGACTAACACAGACTTGGGATGCGAGCCGTGTGGCGCTGCACGTGAGACAGTGCTGCATGTCATCCGAGAATGCCTCCAAGCCCGATTAGTGTGGGGGGACCTCCAAGCATATGGAGTAAGATAGCTTGCGCCGAATGCATATTGTAATACTTGGGTTGAAGCTAATGTTAAGGGGAGGCGTAGTGACCAGGACTGGGCAATAAAATTCCTTACCATTATTTGGTACCTTTGAAAGTGACGCAATGCCTCCTACTTCAATAGATGGATAAGATTCTGGAGGAAAAAGGATGATTTTTGTTGGGTCACTTCGGAGACATCCTTCATGCGCTCCGGTTGAATAACCCATTTGCAATGACACCTGGAACTCAGCAGAATGAGCTTTTGATAAGGTGGGAAGCCCCACCTGAGGGGTGGACCCTCTTAAACATGGATGAGGCGTCAAAGGGTAATCCGAGAGTTGCCTTAGGAGGTGGTGTCCTTAGGGGACATAGAGGAGAATGGATTAAAGGCTTCACGGCAAATTTTGGAAAATGTACATCGGTCAGGGTAGAGCTCAGAGCAGCGCTTCATAGCTTGAAGATGGCGTGAGACTTGGGACTGAAGAAGGTCTAGTTCCAGGTAGATTTCATGATTGTGGTGGGAATGCAATGTGGAAATAGATCATGGAATCCTATTCATAAGTCGCTTATAACACAGTCCTAACAATTAATCACTAGAGACGACTAGGAGATCCAGATATCGCACTGTTACAGGGAGGCAAATTAAGTTGCAAACAGACTAGCAAATCTGGAAATTGATAATGAAATAGAGGTGATGTACTTTGACTCCCCTCCTAAGGGGGTTTTGGATGTACTATAGGCATATCTTGTAGGGGTAGTTTGGCCTAGAAACATGAAGTAATAAAATTTGATTATGGGGCTTAACCCCTCTTCTACACTAAAAAGAAAAAAATATCGCGACTATGTAAAATGATTAGTATCATTTCGTATAGTAGTTGTTTCCAGCTATTTTGTTTTATGTAAATCAATTACTATGCAATTTGCTCATTACTTCTGTTTCATAGGCCCAACAAATGGTATGCCCCTAAGAAGAGAAACAAGCATCCGTCGATCGAGCTGTGAGCCCGATCTTCAGGTATGAGATGTACAAACAACAATCGATACCGGTGAAGGCAAAGCTATAGTGGTTGAAGTTCCGAAAAGACGGAGAGCAAGGTGAGTGCAATTTACTAACATAGAATTGCCAACAGGTAAAAAACGATATTGGTTTTCTTGGTGATAAACTAAAATGCCTATGTTTTTATATATTTTTTCTTGTTAGTTTCCCCTCCTATGAATTTATTTAGTTTGCTTTACACACTAACTATTGTTGCTTTGCACTATCATCACCGATAGAAAGCCACATGTACCCTCAGCAGCAAAAGAAAGTGTCCGTATCTTCTTTGTGCTATGCTTATAGGCAGCATAATGCGACTATCTTTTGTGAGATTTCGCATGAATTGAAGCTCTTGCTAACTTTGTCTTCAACGCATCTGAACGCCAGAGGCAAATGCAAATATGTCTACAAGAAGGTGATTTATAGCCAACTATTTTAGCAGTGGTAATTCAGTGAACAACTTGTTCGTTTATTTTCTAGCTAAGTGCTATACAATGACTTGTACTATGTTTCGAACCAAGACATGCTTTCAACTATTGCTATTGGCGATCGTTTATACAAAACCATTGTGTAATTTGGGTGCATATATTGAATGCAAGTGAATTACATGCAAATCGTTCTTGTGTTCAAAGAGTTTTGATTACAAATAAAGCTGTTGTAAGCTAATTGGAAAGATTATTTTCAATAATATTTTTCACATGTATGTATGGTTTCATAAGATGGATTGATTGTTAAAACAAATTCTGTTTCTATTTCTGAAGCATTCATACATGAAAACAAAACTGGAAAGCCAAGCTGAAGTTGCGTTCTTCTACCAGTTGAATGACAAGCTATCCTTTAGTTCAGCTGTCAACTTGAAGCAAGTTGACTTGGAAAGAATTAAGCCGGAATGATTAATCTATAATCATGTTTTTTAAGGTTTTCTTTTGGTGCCTGTTCTCAAAGCACAACTTTCTGACAAATTTGATTTTTTAGGTGTTCGTTCATTTTTATGGTGAGGGAAAATCATTTCTCATTTGCTTCAATTTCAAGCAAAAAATCATGGACATAATAAACCATATAAAGAGAAAGTCCAAAGAACAATAGATATATGAGTGCTTTGTATATATTTTAGTAAAGCTTAGTGAAATCTTAAACCTGTTTTAAAAATAAACTTAAGCATGATGCTATTGCTAATATTTTTTTGTTTTATATGATTCTTGTAGAGTAGACTCTTTTAAAAGTATGTCATTGATGAATGGAGTGATAAGAGAAGAGGAAAATCCGTTAAAGACTTTGAAATAAAATGTATAGATGTGCATTGGAGGCAAGAGCCCTTAAAGACAGATGATAATGAAACCACTTATGTTATAATGCACATGCAGGAATACAAAGGAGTGCTTGCTCTTGGGACGTAGGATTGAGAAAGCATTAGCTGAACATGCTACTTGATCCTGTCTTATAGAAAAAATTTTCTAATGTAAACTTATTTTCCTCAATTAAGAGACTTAAACATAAGACATAATGACAATTCTTACTCCCTTCCCCCAACACCCCTTACTCTTTGAATCTCAAGCTACTGCAATTCCTAAGTAAAGGATTGAGTGTTGCCACAAGATCCTCATTTCAGGTACCAACATGATTTATGCACATGTGAAGAGCATGGCAAATGTTTATGAAACCCCAAAGCTAAAAACTCAAGAAAGCAGTGGTCACCTTAGGCATACTAGTTCTTTATAGTCTTTTTCAATACTGGTGATCATTAGACATCTAATTAGTAATCAATACACATGACATCAATGATCAATTAAGTAAGTCTTTAGTTATTGGTGACTGATTGGAATTTAGTTCTTGTATACTTGGTGAGAAACAGAAATGTTATTAGTGATGAATATGAATAACAATAGTGATGACTAAACTGAATTATGTACTTTTTACTCATAGGCTATGATTCACAATCCTTTCCTTTCGTATGATCAATTTATATGTCACTGGTGATCGATTGCCATGACATTAACAATCACCATGTACACACAAAATACAACAAAATAAAACTCATCCAGCCATACTTTGATATATATGTTTCATAATCAACCAACATATTTATGTTGACTGACACAAACAGATCTAGTCATCACCAAACATACTTGTAATGATTATCAAGACTACTTCTGTTGATCACTAAGTTCATCATGGACATGTATTGTAATCTAGAAACATACTTGTAATGATCACTGAAACAACACCAATTGGTCACTAACTAAGAGGCTAATATCAGTAACTGCAATTGATGACAATAAATTGAACTAGTGATTGCCAAATATACTTCTAATGATCACTAAAACTACAACTATTGATCACCAATTGATATTATTTATAAAAACATAGATTATGATTTTTTATGAGATTATACCCCAAATATATAACAACATAAAAGTTCATGCAACTATACTTTAGGATATGTTTCATGAAAAACAAACATATTTATGTTGATCACAAAAACCTAACATAGAGATCACCAAACAAAGTTCTAATGATCTCCAAAACTGACACTATTGATTACTCACTCAATTTATAAGTCAAGCCATATTATGATCAACAAACATGTTCTGAGGGTTCCACATAATTTTATCAATTGATCATAAAAAGCAATATCCATGTACACTAAAGTAACACCTATTAATCACCACTATAATTGAGAATATGTTGATGATCACAAATACATCTAGCGATCACCAAACATAGTTCTAATGATCACCATAGCTGCACTTGTTGATCACCAAATGATATCATTTAATGAAAATATATATTATCAATTTTTGGGTATTGAAATTATTGTTTTGATTTATTTCCTTAAGTCTTAATAAACATTCATTCAACATAAAAATGTATATATTCATTCTCTTCAGTTCTAAATGTCATTTTCTGAAAATACAGAATTTCATTTTTATTTAGTAAACATTCTATGGTTAAAATTTAAAACTTCATTTTCTTCTATAAAATTCACAAATACATTTTCTTTATTCTAAATATTTCATCTTTTTACTCTCACTAAAACAAAAAAAAAAAAACCGCCCTACATTTCTTAATTCATATCTTTATCCCAAGCTAAGATAACATTTAGTTATGATAGCCACCCAACTCTGCTGATGTCAGCATCCAAATAAAAAAAAGAAAAGAAAACACGGAATACCAAAAAAGGCCTCGAAATGACTATTTAAAGTTTAAAAAACATACCAAAGATTCTTCATTTTCTCGCGTGCCTCCTGCTCTGCGATTGTCACTCACTCACTCACTCTCTCATCTCTCTCTCTCTCTCTCTTTCTCCCTCTCTAGCATAGTTTAAATCTTATATCTCATCAACGTTCATCAACTTATTCAACTTCTCAGGACATTTTCTACAAGATTCTTGACTTTTATGTTGAGATTGCTTGGCTTCTTGAGTCTTAATACAATCATTTTTTTTAGTGATTTACTTTGATTTTTAGACTATATTTTGTTAGTTTGAATATTTTTGTTTGAAATCGGTTTTGAATTCTGCTTTAAAAAGCTTGTACTTTACTTTTGCACTTAGAAAATGTCGTTCCTACAAATGTTCTAAGAAATGTACCATGCGCTAATCTTCCACTTGCAAACCACCTTTTTCGATTTTTAATTTACTTTGTCTACTAATATTGTACAATTTGATCAAGTTTAGTGATATAATGTGCTTTTGAAGGAGTTATATTGCTTAATCTTTCTGTTTGACATGTATTTGCTTTTTGTCTAGGGTTTGCTACTAAGAAATCATGACAATAAAGAAAGTTCAAGAAATAAGAGAGGAAAATAGAGAAGAATCATGGCAATAAAGAAAGTTCAAGAAACAAGCAGGGAAAATGGAGAAGAATCACCATCCAAGAGGTAAACAAAGTCTTACAAACTTTAAGTGAAAGTTTTCATATTGCATGTGTAGGTTGTGATCAATAGTTAGAGAATTAGTGATCATTTTGCATATATATTTATCTGTGAATTAATTGCAGCACATTCTTTTAAAAAAATTCAAATTCTGGCAGACGTTAAATATTTCCTACAAATATTTCCTACAAAGAGGTGAAAAAATGTATGAAAACCCCCAAGGAATAGTTTTTGATGCTGCATAGCTAGTTTGTGATTGTTAGAAAGGTAAGTAGTGATAATTAGATATAATATTAGTGATGGATATGTGTTTATCTGGTGAGCAATTGGAGAAGATTGTTCTAGGGAAATCATTTTCTAAAACTGCTTAGCTATTTCCTTCAAATTTCTTCCCTCATTGCTTTATTATGTAATGTTTGTGTAACCGCTCATTAAGGATCAACTGTTTTATCATTAGTGATATGCAGATATATAATCTTTGATGCTGCATGTCTAGTTTGTGATTGTTAAAAAGGTAATTAATGAACTTTAGATATAATATTAGTGATCACTAAAATCTTTTAAACAGATCATTTCCTAAAACAACTTAAGTATTTCCTTCAATATTACATAGTCTTTGTGCAATTGGTGATCCATGATCAACTGTTATGTGATTAGTAATCAGCAGATATGTAGTCTTGGTTTCAATTATTTATCATCCTTTTAATAATTGCTTTTTAACAAAAATGAGGTCTGTATTTCTCATTACTAACAAATAAATGGTTGCATACTTTGTGATGTATATGCATGTGATTAGTGATCCACTGACATGTGATTATTGATTATTAGGTTTTTCAGTAGTGATCCACTTGTTTATAGTTAGTTAATTGTGAACAAAAGCTTAGCCTGCAATGGATTTTTGAACATTTCAGATAATTACTTTTGTTTGATCCCTAATGTGGATACATTCTTGATTCAACTCTTTTGTGTACCATTCCTAATATTTTTATTTTTTTCTAGTTGGTAATCAATAGAGTTGTGGCTAGTGATAATGTGAAATATGATTACTAATCACCTATTTAAATGATCAGTTTACCCCCTACTCCCTGCCCCGCAATTGTTGACAATTGAATCCTTGTCCACTTAGTGGAAAATCCTTCTATAGCAGTTTATCAACAGAGTTGTGGCCATTGAGCATTTTGAATATGATTAGTAATCAGTTATGTAGATGATGGCTTTTTTGCATAATTTCTTACAATTGAATTTTTTATTTAATTTATGATCAATAGACATTAATTTAGTGATCAATAGACCATTTTACTTCCTATAGTTTGCTTATAAATTAGCCTCTCCCCTGTTGGTACTCGATAGTGGTGTGAGTGGTGATTAATAGTGTTGTGATTGTTGATCATTTAAAATATGATTAGCAGCTATATTTTATAAGAGCATAGAAGAAAACTATTTATTCTATACAACTAAACGTAAATGTCTACTTCCAACTTATTAGTAGCAGACCTTTGCACCTACCACCACAAACACACACCCATACTATACATAATAAATAACTCCCTTACCCTTGCACTTTGTATCATATGCTCACTATTTGTGATCGATGCAGTTGTGATTGGTGATTATTTGAAGTATTATTAGTGCTAAATTATATCTTATGATTTCACAAACTATACTATTTTTTCTATGCTTTATACATAAATTTTTGCTTTCACTATCGGTGCCAAATTGATCCGGCTAAGGAATGAATTTTTGAAACGATAAAAAAAATGTCATGGATGACATTGTGTGGATCTTTTGTTTAGTTTTAAAACCTTTTTACTTACAGGTGCATAAGGTTAATTGTAGACTAATGAGTATAGGGGTGTTGATCCCATGAGAAACAATAACAATTTTAAATTTAGCCTTTCCGATTATAAAGAATAGTTTAGTTGAGGAGTTTGATTATGAATATGAATTAATGGAACAAAAGAAGAGTAAATGACTCAAGAAAGTAGGGAAATCAAATGGGAGACACGTCTAGGATTTTGAATTTCACCATTGATGCAAATATTGAATTACTACTTCAAATGGGGGTTCAAATTTGTCTTTTGTTCAACCTAAGCTACAACCATTAGGTCATAAATTAAAATGTGATTATGATTATCAAATGAGATTATTTATCTAGAGCATTAGCATAAATTATTCTTTTTAGACATAACTCATCTAATATCTAGAATGCATTATCTGATTTTACTAATTATAATTTTAATCCCAAATTGCATACAATCATATTAGCCTGCAAGGTCTAAAATTAATTTAAGATAGCAAATTAAACTAGTGTAATTAACATAATTAAACATTAGTATTAAGATGCATAAATAGATTAAGATCAAGTATAAACTCAAAATTATGCAATTAAAGAGACAAAAATAACCCCATAAGAAATTAGCAAAATAATATTATTATCAAGTATCCATCCTAATCCTAGAAGAGTATTCTAGCCAGCCATAGTTAGCAAAACACCATTGAAGTTGGTATATTTCACTTCCTCTGCCCAAACTTTGGTACTCAATTACACAAAATAATAAAGCTTAGTGTAAACTCTCAAATGTGATTCACAAATGAGATGAGGAGAGAAGAGAAAAAAAGCTAATTTCAAGCTTATTTTCTTTTGAACCCCTTAATCCAAATGATTTTGTCTTACAAAATGTTCTCTACTCTCTAAAAAAATAGAAGATGGAAGATAGAAGAATTCTTCGATGCTTGAATGGGTGAATCGATGAACAAATGGATTTTTCCCCAACCTTGACCCCTTTTTTATAGTGGAAATTCACGCCCTCTTGGTGCCCAAAAATTAATGAAAATTAAGTTCAATTAATTTTTAAATGTTATATTGCATAAAAAAGGGGCTAGTCTTGAGCTAAAAATTAATCAAGATTAATTAGCTTTGATTAGGTTAACAATTGGCTCATATGGACAATGAAGCACTTGGTAGAAATGGTGCTCTAGGGAAGCTGGAGTGGGCCACAAAGAAGCCCACCGGGAGGGAGAAGTAGGCTGCGAGAGAAGAGGAGAGAATAGGATGAGGGCATCTGGGCTAAAGGGCTGATTGGCCAAGCATAAGAAATCTACAAGCGCATGCCCAGTCGGTGTTGTGAGGGATGGAGTGAGGAGGAAGAGTGAGTGAGAAGGAAATGGATGGAGGTGGACCGGAGTTGGGACCCTGGGCTGCTCACAAACAGGCCCACTCGGTGTTGTGAGGGAGTGAAAGAAGTGATGTGGAGGCAGGCTACATGCGCGACTGGCCAGCCTATGCGGGGGAACAGAAGAAGGAGGCCAGGGTTGGGAGGCTATGCTGTTGCGCCAGACTGCTACACACGAAATTGGCCCATTTCATGCTGGACTTTTTTCCATTTTTTCTTTTTTCGTGCTGCTGGGCTGGGCTCAAACACTGCATGGAGTTAGATTGGTCAGCTTCATACCCAAATTTTTTTATTCAATACTCACCTCTAAATCATATGCATTGCGTATTATTTGCTCATAATAGTATATTTCAAAGACTTAAAAGTAAGTAAAATGAAGGATAAAATTCCATATAAAATACGAATTATCAACTTCCTTACAGCAAAACTTTGCTAGTCCTTGAGCAGCGAATAACAATTATGCATAAATTCATTTATAGCATCAAGTACAATAAGAACAAGATCCGAAAAGAAAATCAAGTAATCCAACTATGAATGCCCATTCCAAATCACATATGTCAATTCATTACCAACCCACAACTCGTTATCAAAGATTTCTAATTTCAACTAAGTCAATCGGCTAAGATTTAAGTGAATTAAGCACATATAAAACCATGTAGTAAAGCATAGGCACAAAATCTCACCCCATATGACAAAAATCACAAGAGCATCTTTAAAATCAAGTCCCCAGTTCCAAATTAAATTATTATTCTCTTGTTCTAGATTTATTTTTGGCTTTTTGAGGCTTTAAATTTTTTTAAAAGTTACTTTATTTTATGTGATCTCTTAAGTGGATAAAGATATGAATAAAGATAACACTTAGATAAGCACTCAGTACATATTCAGATAATTAAAGATATGAATAGAGATACAACCTGAAAATTGTTACCGAAATCAAAACTTAACTAATTCAATTTATTTTCTTTGTTGACTAAAAAGTCAATGGGCAACTTAATACTTATTGAATACTCATCATGACATTGTAAATGGGGCTTTATCTCAAAATCAAAATTAGTTATATAGTGGCATTAGCGCAGAAAATGTTTTGGCCTTCAGCTCAGAGCTAAAAATAATCTTGAATGAGCATGTGTCATATGAATCAAATCCACATAATAAGAATAGAACATGCATAATCAGAATACTCAGGCTCTTCCCAAAATCAAATTTACCCACAGATTTTTCAGTTTAAATTTTCCTCAACATTTTAATTTCACCTTCCCTTCACACCTAAACTTTATATTGTCCTCGATGTAGAAAACAATGAGAAAGAGAGAGATGGAGAAAAGACCAACACAACCTGACAGCACAAGAAAATCATTTCCATATAAGCCCAACAATTAAACACCCAAGATACCTTCAAAACTACCACCAACCACAAAAGCCAAAAACCAAGTGAAACATCACACTCAAAAGCACAAGCACACCAAAAAGAAAACCAAAAACAAAAGACTCAAACTCACTTATAAAGATTGGGTTGCCTCCACACAAGCGCTAAAAAGTTTTACATCTTCAGTCAGACAAGGATCTATCTACTAATTGTAGTAAACTGGGTCTACTAGATTGACGGATTCAATCAAACAGGCGGAATATCATTAGTTACAGTAGGTTTCAAATGTTGGCATTGACCATAAGAACTAGACCGTCTTGGGGATCCGAAATTTAGACCACCCAGAGGGAAACACTTGTTGGATAACAAAAGGACCATCCCATCTAGATCCCAATTTGCCAGAAAATAGTTTAAGCTTAGAATTGAAAAGCCAAACTTTCTGATTAAGTTTAAAAGATTTACGAGAAATTATTTTATCATGAAAGGTTTGGTTTTGGCTTCATAAATCCTTGCATTCTTATAGGCTTCATTACGTAATTTATCCAATTCATTCAATTGAAGCTGACGATTGGAACCTAGATGTTTCATATCTAAAAGATTTGAGAGCCTGAAAAGTATGTTATTCCAATTCAACTGAAAAGTGATAAGTATTATCAAAAAGAAACCGGTAAGGAGACATCCCAATGGGAGTCTTATAAGTACTACAAGAGGCCCAAAGAGCATTATGCAATCGCAAAGACCAGTCTTTCCTATCATACCGAACCGTTTTCTCAAGTATAGACTTGATCTCACGGTTAGACACTCCAACTTGACCACGAGTTTGAGGGTAATAGGGGATAGCTACTTTGTGAGTCACAGAATACTTTTTAAGCAAAGCTTCAAAAGAACGATGACAAAAATGACTACCTACATACTAATAAGAGCTCTAGGGGTACCATACCGATAGAAAATACGCTCTTTTACAAACTTGACCACAATCTTGTGGTCATTGGTCCTAATAGCCTGAGCCTCCACCTACTTTGATACATAATCCATAGCAATCAATATATAAACAAAGCCAAAGGATGGGGGAAAGGGACTCACGAAGTCAATGCCCCACACATCAGATGTCTTAATGATCAGAATAGGGGAAAAAGGCATCATATCACAATGGGATAGGGCACCCATACATTGACAATGCTCACAAGTAATATAAAATCGGTGAGCATCATGAAGCATAGTGGGCCAAAAGAACCCACTTTGTAGGACTTTATCAGCTGTCCTACGACCTCCAAAGTGACCACCACAAGCATAATAGTGACAAAAGGTCAGAATACTATGAATTTCACTCTCGGGGATACATCTACATACCACTTGGTTAGGAAAATGTTTGAAAAGATACAGCTCTTCCTAATAGCAATGTCTTACTTGTGAAAAGAAAATACCTTTTTCTTGTTTAGACAAGTGAGGAGGAATCTTCCCAGTGGCAAGTAGTTCATAGTGTGAGCAAAAACCAAAGGAGATGGGCATGTGACACAAAAAATAGTTTCTCATCAGGAAAGTGGTTAGAAAATCTAACTAAATCATCAGTATACTCAGTAAAGATCCTAGAAAAGTGGTTTGCAACGGAATTTTCAAAACGTTTCTTATCCTTTATCTCAATATCAAACTCTTCGAGCTAATGAGTCTTGTTGTAGTGTCATCCTTAGCCAATAACTATTTTAATACAGTATGATTAGTAAACACAATCACTTTCGAACACAAAAGATATGGACGGAATTTATCAAGTGCAAGTACTACAACTAGCAACTCTTTTTCAGTAGTTGAGTAATTCTTTTGAACATCAGTTAGAGTTCTACTAGCATAGTGAATGACATGAGGCATTCTATTTAGCCTTTGACTCAAAACAACCCCAATAGCAAAATCAGATGTTTCGTTACATTATCTTAAATGGATGAGAAAGATTAGAGGGTTGCACAACAGGCGTTGACACCAATAAAGATCAAAACTTTTCAAAAGCTTTCATGCAAGACTCATCAATCACAAAAGGACCATCTTTGTTAAGAAGATTAGTAAGTGGGCGAGCTACTTTACTAAAATCCTTAATAAATCTCCTATTAGAAACTAGCATGACCAAGGAAAGATCTTACTTACTTCACAGAAGAAGGTACAGGCAGATTAGAAATCAAATCAACCTTGACTTTATCAACCTGAATCCTCTTTTTAGACACTTTATGTCCCAAAACAATCCCTTCTTAGACCATGAAATGACTCTTTTCTCAATTCAGGGCCAGATTCACTTCTTCACATCTTTTCAGCACATTGGATAAATTAACAAGTACAACATAAAAGGAAGAATAAAAAATAAAGAAATCATCCATAAGCACTTCTATGAAATTATCAATATAGTCAGAAAATATGGTCATCATACAGCTCTGGAATATGGAAGGCACATTACACAATCCAAAAGGCATCCTTCGATAGGCAAAAGTATCGGATGGGCATGTAAAGGTTGTTTCCTCTTGGTCCTCAGGATAGATAAGCATTTTCTTGTAACCAGAATACCCATCTAAAAAGCAATAAAAACTTTGTCCAACTAATTTTTTCAAAATTTGGTGAATAAATGGGAGGGAATGATCACTTCTAGTAACATAATTCAACTTTCTATAACCAATGCACGCCCTCCACCCCATGGTCTATTTAGTAGGAAGTAATTCACCTTCATTATTCTTTATCACATTTATGCCAGATTTCTTAGGGACCACATGAACTGGACAGATCCATTAACTGTCAGAAATATGGTAGATAATGCCTACATCTAAGAGCTTTACTACCTCTTTTTGGAAAACTTCTTTTATGGAGGGGTTCAATCTGGCTTGTATTTGCCTAACAGGTTTGACATCGTCCTCTAAATAAATTCTATGTATGCAAATTATGGGATTAATCCCTTTCAAGTCAGCAACTGACCACCCATTAATACCCTTATGATCAGACAAAACACAGATCAACTCTTTCTCTTGATCACAAGATAAAAGAGAAGAGATAATAATAGGTAGGGTCTTTTTAAGGCCTAAAAACACATAGTTGAGTGAATCAGGGAGAGGTTTCAAGTCAA
>NCQT01092012.1:8219-22709 GCA_002740465.1 Stenocereus thurberi | reverse complement strand
GAGATGTAACACCCCTACCCCTTAGGGCCAAAAGTGTTAGTGAGATTAATGTTTTTCCGAAATCTTGGGGCGAAGCGGACAAAGTTCCGCCTAAAAACTGACCATTCCTTACGCTTTACATTAGGTTCCTACAGCAATAGAACATACAAGATATATCCATAAATTCAATAGCTACAGGCCGGAGACCACAACTCTACGGGCCAGTTGTCCAGAGTACACCAGATAATAAAGTTCAATAATACAGAAGAAAGTAAAAGATACAGCTTAACGGATCACACATTCAGAGCACTAGGTTTACATCCCAAATAACTAACTCCAACTAAAACAAATGATCTACTATTTAGATGGTTGGCCCACTGGCCATTCAGAGCGACTGTTATTTATTATGCAGTACATGAATTAAAGAACTTTATTTAAATATATATAGAAATCTAGGGATGCATCATATTACAGCATTCAACTTATGAATCCATATATACATCCACATAATTCCTGTTTCCCAACTGAAAGGGAGATTCCAACTTGACTCCCATGAATTAACTTATATTTCTCATTTAGGAACCTAGCGAAAGGGGGAAATAGAGAGGGGATAAGCTATCACACGCTCAGTGAATGATCCTCAACCCCAAGAAAAACAAAACATACAGTTGCACGTAATACTTTTAAGTAGCATTCACACACGTTTTGATATTTAATATCACATAATAATCACATAAGGTCTCCTATATTCATTATTACCTCAATAATCTTCAGTATTCAAAAGATAATCCTAATCTCCTTCTATTTGCACAAGAGTTCTCAATTGACCTAAACTATGTCTCTTATAGCTTAGTAGTAACGCTCACCCACTTAACATCACATAGTCGGCATACTAGACTCAAAAGCAAATAGATTCACGCACAATTTTAGGTATGGAGAATAGTAGAGCACTTAGTTCACACATGAACACTTATGATCAAGGAGTTCAATTAAAATCACCAAGTGGGATTCTCTTTAGTAAGAGTTAGAATTAACGCATAAAGGCAAGGACCATTACTTAAGCATGTCTAATATGGTCGTTATCAAGTGGAAAATTAATTCGAACTAATAAAAGCTCTTTTCAAGAGTACATGCACTTTTCCAAATCTTTGCGCTAGAATAATCCTCGGACGAGGAGTTTTCATCATATAACATATACGAAATCATTTCAAGGGGCATTGGATTCTCATATTCGTGCTCGTTAAGCGAGATCTATGCTCGCCCTTCACATTGTCCCCGGGGACTCTTGTAATCAATGGACTATTACCGTCATCAGGGTCTTTTAAGGTTTCCACTTATAGGTCTACTCCATGGGAATTACTTATTTTGGAAAAATACCCTTGTGAATGAGTTAATGGCTAAGTAAGCATCCAGTTTCACACAAAAGAGTTACTTAGATTTGTTTTTAAAGTCACCAGCTTGCAACATACTCAAAAGTAGTCTTAAACATGCTTGTAAATGAATTGATAACTTAGTGAGCATCTAGTTTTACATAAAAGAGTTTTATGATTCATTTCAGAAGTCACCAGCTTACAACAGACTCAGAAGTAGTCTTAAACACACTTGTGAATAAATTAATAGCTAAGTGAGCATCCAGTTTCATGTAGACGAGTCACTATGATGCATTTCAGAAGTCACCAGCTGCACCATACTCAGAAGTAGTCTAAAAATGTTTCTGAATGAATTAATAGCTAACTAGGCATCCGATGTCACATCCTTCAGGTTTGCCAAACTCACTCTGAATTCATACAATGCGAGATATTTAAAGACAAGCTTATGACCATGACACGATACTTAGTTAACTCTAGGGTTATTATCTCAACTTTATGGTCAATGGTTCGTCTAGATGAATCATACAGCTGAAATATACAAGGAACCTATTCATCACTTTTGATTCAAGATGTAGCAATGAACTAAAACCTTAAGTCATGCCAAACTAGAGCTAGAATGTCTAGCTAGAGTTAACCAATTTAGCGCCAGGCCGTAGTTCGAGTCAGGGACCCATTTCGCTGCTGAACCGGTTAATTGAACTGTTTAGTGGGCTCCCGCTTCCCTCGTAACTTCCAGGAAAACACAAACCCCATGTAAGTCGATTGTAGCAAAAGACACCTAGACCAATTCATTTACTAAATCGACACCTAACTATTGTATAATGCAAAACTTTGTAAATTATTAGTAATTTAGGGAATCAAGAACCACCCACCTTGAATCCAAGCTATAGGACCCAACTCCTTGGCTAATTGCGTAGATTCAGGCTAGGTTCGAGTCTCTTCTTCTTCCTTGCTGCTCATTGCCATGCCTGTTCGTGCCCACCTTCATTGCTGCTACTCTTCCTCTTCCCTCCGCCTTCTCTCTCCTTATCAGGCTGGCTGTCTAGGTAAGATTGCCAACGAGGGAGCCGTCGTGGTGGTACTTAGGGTTTGAAATCCTTGCTGTTCAGTCCACAGCTTGCATGACACCAAAGTTCCACCCCCAGTAAGTGGACATGCCACAATGGGGCGGTCGTCGCCTTACCTCGCCCTTGCTGGTGCTGCCTGATCGCTCCCTCGGTCCCTTCTCTATGCTCGTTCTCACTCGATCTCTCTCTCTCTCTCTCTCTTCTCTGTGGGTCAGATGGTCGCCCATCTAATGTCATGATGGGGTGGTCTATGGGCCTGAGCCATGTTGCCACTGCCACCGACCGTCTCCCTTGCTCATCCTCGCTCTCTCTGTACCACCCCAAATGCAAATGCTTCACTGTTTACATTCTCCTTAATAAAACCTTGAATTAGGACTAATGAATCTGATGATAGAGGTGATAAACCGAATGATCAAGGTATTACCACTGTCCCAAAAATGATAAGGGTTAAAGCAAATACCCTAGAAAGGATATAGTCGAGCACAAATCAAACTCATATACATTTAATGTTATAACTAACATGAGCTTTGCACATCACAACTAAGCAATTACCATAAAGTTTACATCTCCATCAACTGAAGATCTCAAGCTCCAAACTATACATGCACAACATTACTGTTGATCAATCCAGATCCCTTGCCCAACTTATTTCGCTAGCTAGTTTGTTATCATGAAGGCATTTCACTGGTCATTTGCCTAAATCAAAACATGAAAAACATTTCGAACTGTGAGCCGAAACTCAGTACATACACTCCTGTATGGTGAAATGATCATTGCATAAATTGATTGGGCCCGCTTTGCAATTCATTCTAAGCTCAAATAGTGGTTGAGATAAATGTAAAACTGTATTGCTAATTATTATCTGGTAGTGAGCCCATTGTAACTGTTACTATCTTATGGATAGGTGTACACCTGCTAAGCCGATCGAGGACCCGGCCTGAAGTCGCGCGGGTAGCTGGAGGGCGAATGCCCTGTAGATGATATCTGGCGAGATCACTATTAAATGATGAATCACTATATAAAGTAATTCATTGATGTACTTATCAAAACATGATAACTTTAATAACTATACTATGATTTCTAAAAATATAGGCAATGAACGTACTTGGAGCCTTCAAAAATGCAATCTCACTTGATAATACTTATGAACAATGGAAAACGATAGATTAAGCCCTAATTCTATTTAAGAAATGTAATTATAGGTATATGTAATTAGTAAACATCACTGACTTTCGTAATTATAACTACAATAGAAATCCATTAAAAGGCATCCTTAACTCAAATAATTCTATAGAAGACAAGTTACACCAAAATGATTTGAAAGCTAAATGAATTAAGGTAATTTAGCTCAAATTGAAAAATGTGGAATAAAATTGATCAAGATAGAATAATTGGGATCATAAAAGAAAGACTTTTATGATTATAATTGAACGTGGATTTTTGTTTTGACATTTTGAGATGGATAATCAAGGTTTAGGAGAAATTGGAGTGGTGGTAGATTCAAAATAGCTCTACACATACTAATCTGGACCAATAAACATTGATCTTGAGTTATCAATCTCCCCACTTCTCTAATTGCTTTGCACATGCCATATAACTTAGTTTTCCAAATCAAATAAGCTTCTGAGTACAATCAAAGTTGTTACCAATTCAAGGTCCACCTTAGAAAATTCATAACTTTCACCTTTAACCTCAAATGGAGACCTAAAACTCCAATATGAAAAGCTTAAGAAGTCCCTCAAAACTTTTATTCATAGTACAAAATACAATTCCCTCAATGCGGTTCCTAAAATTGGGCTAGAGCATAGCTGTGTACAGCTTTAATCTATCCTGCATAGTCTTACCAAAACGGCCATAACATTTTCAGCACACCTCAGATTAAGGCGATTCAAATGGAATTTGAAATCCAACTCACTAATCTATCTACCCTCCACAATTCATAATTTTTGGCTGGGCTGATCATTACCAGCTTATTCACAAAGTGACCCCTGGTTTCTATCAGTTCACAGCCACACTGCTTTTGCTTTCTCAAATCACTCAAAACACATCCATAATCTTACTTATTTGCATAAGTGAGCAAAATGACCTCATTTAATCAATTGGGGGAAATCCCATAACTCATCCCTTTATGAAAAAATCACATCAAGTTATTTCCCAAGTTAATCGACACATTCAATATTCATTTTCCATCCAGGTATACACAAATAACATGCTTATTGCCAAGAATAAATTAAACTATGCATAATCATCAAAATCCTATCTCATGAGCAACTTAAATCCACGTTTAATTTATCTAAAACCACACTAACACATCATAATCATTTATAAAGCTAAAGATTACCAAATCAAATATAAAACAATCCATAACCGTAATATTAACTTAAGCTTGCAT
Organism: Stenocereus thurberi; assembly: GCA_002740465.1. Classification (NCBI taxonomy): domain Eukaryota; kingdom Viridiplantae; phylum Streptophyta; class Magnoliopsida; order Caryophyllales; family Cactaceae; genus Stenocereus; species Stenocereus thurberi. The sequence continues at coordinate 17,901 of NCQT01092012.1, read as the reverse complement.
GAACATGATCAACCTCAAATTTTACTTGCTTTCCAACTTAACCAACCATCAAAACACCAAAATAACTCTTGTTTCTATCAAAACAACATCATTGACCATCAAAACAACAAAAATAAGAATCCAAAACCAAAATACAAATCAAAGTCAATAAGATTGAGTTAAGGTTTTACTCACCATGGTGTTTGAGAAAGGAGATATAAGTGAGGTTGGATGTTGTAGGAGTGTGGGTGGTGGCTAAGGGGTATTGTTGGTGGCTGAGGTGGTGGGACTAGTGGCTGGGCTATAGCGCAATAGAGCAGCAGCTGTGGGGGGTGAATAAGTGGAGGAGAGTAGTGCTTGGTGAAAGAAAGGGAAAAAAAATGACTTGGATACTTATCTTATCCTAATACATGGTTGGTATTTACGCAATAAAAAGGGGCTTTATGCTAATTAAAGTTAGATAAACATAATTACAATCAGACAAGTCAAATGCATAAGTTTTAGGCTTCAATTTGGGCCAAAATAAATTGGACTCGGTAATAAAACGCTTCATAACGATAATTGTTTTTGCGTAAATCAAATTTAAATTTTTTGATGTTATGGAAAAATAATTTAATCACTTAGATCATAATTATCAAGGCCTATTATCAATTTTTTCAAAATTTTTCTTTAATAAAAACTTGCATTACAAAGTAAGGGCCTAAATGAAAAATTTTTTTCCAATTGAAATGATTAAAAGTGATAGTTAAATGCAATGAAATTAATAACATTACTTAATTAATTAAATAAATATAATTTAAGGTCGGGCTATTACAGCCTTCCCTTCTTAAAGAGTTTTGTCCTCGAAACTTATGAACTTTATCGAAACATGTAAAATTATTTCAAATAAATGTGGATACTTGGTTTTCATTTCATCATCGGTTTCCCCAAGTGGGTTCTGAGTAGGTATGATTTGCCTGGTGTATTGTGATTAAAAATATCTGCTTGATGAGTAGCTGTTGAATCTTGCCATCTAATGTCAGGACTGGGTGCTCTTCACACACTAGGACCTCATTGACCGCAATGGCTTTGGTTAAGAGAGCGTGATTAGGATCTGAAATGTACTGCCTGTGTTGCGAGGTAAGGAGCATGTTATGTACGTGTTTGAGTTGTATAAAGACATCTAGTCGACAAGCTATTGATGTATCTCTCAAGCGTTAAGTTTAACTCGATTCAAGAGTAAAAGCTAAAACTAAGAAAGATTACAATCGAGGAAGAAGGATAGAAACTAAATCAATCCTTGGATACAGATTTCACCACCAAAGATTAATCTAGTGAATACTTAACTCTCACTTAGATACAGATTTCACCACTAAGCTTGAGTTTAGGACCCTTAACCTTAATTAGGATACAGATTTTACCATCTAATCAAGGCTTAAGACTCACTTGATCACTACTCTAATTGGCCTAATTAGAGGTAAGCAAGTAGAGAATTCAGGTAACAACACTGAGGAGTTTCAAACTTAACTTCATATTTCACTTCACCATCACTTGATTTACAAAATAAATGGTTAGGCTATTTATAATTCATGCCTAAGGCTTTCCTTACTCATTAGGTAATCATAGGAGATTACTTTGTGGTTAGGAAACTTACTAAGTATGCTAGCTTAGCTAAATTACATAGTTCGTTCCTAAACTATGCTAAAATGTGAACAAAAGCTTAATTACATAGCAAAAGAATTATCTAAGCTTCTTCCTTAACGATCCTAGGATGATTAATCACATTTTCCTCCCTAAGAAGGAAATCATCCATGGCTGCCATCTCAAAAGAACAAGGCATATGCATGCTTCCACTTCATGCCATAGTGTCCGAATTATTGCTTGCAAAATGGCTTCTTTTCCTTACTCCACATGGCTTCTCATCATGGATGAGTCACATAGTGACTAAGCACTAGTAGACAGCCAAGCGCACACTCACCTTGGTGGAGAAAACCCACCTAAGAGGGAAAACCTCTTAGGCTAAGCAACCTGCCATGAGGAGCCCTATAGACAACAAATTGGCTTAGCTTGTGACACCTCATTTTGGTGGTTAATCTTTGGTTTCCTTCTATAGGGGGGAAACCTCAAGATGTCCATTAACCCCCCACTTTGAAAATTAGGATTTGGACATCATTAAGGGCTTAATCACCATGATCTTTCCAACTATGTAGTTTCAGGAGCCTACAGGGCAGCTTGATAAAATTAGCTAAACTGGACCCCTTAACGTGCTCTTCTTGGTTTGTGCCTAACATGAAAAATAAACTAGACATCCTAACTGAACTAACAAAAAAATAATTACAATTATTTGATGTCGTTTAGTCTAAAAAATAAGAAAAAGAAAACCGGGTACAAATTGTCCCAAAACTATAGCCTAGACAATTTTATTTTAAGAGCTAATTTGAAGTACCAAATGAAGTCCAAATGAGCTGAAACTTATTTTGTTGAAAAACTAACTTCTTGAACTTCAAATCCATGTAAAATATTTGACTTAAACCTCAAAGAGGCCTAAGTAATTAGGCTCAGAAAAACTGGATGTGCTACTGGCTATAACCCAGTACCTTCTGTCTTGAATTCTTTGAAGGTTTGGATAAAAATACTTAATTTAAAACTGATTTAATTACATAATTAAGTTTATTAGGATGTTAATAAACTCTCTTAGCAAAGAAATCAAAGTTAAATTAAGTTTATATTGATGAATCAACTTAAAATTAGAAATGGTTCAAAAAGATTAGGGCTAATTGAGGATGGCATGGGCTAAGTTACATAAGCTATGGGACTCAATCTTTCAATAAACTTATATGGTCTAATTAATCTTAGCCTCAATTTAGCTCGCAGTTCAACCTTCTTATACTCTTAGTTGGCAAAGCCTTCTGAAAAACCTTATCATCTGCCTGAAATTCTAAGAATCTCCTTCCTTTATCAGCATTGCTTTTCTGTCTGTTCGAGTAGTCTATTTTTCTGAGTCTTCTAATGTATGTCACCTTATTGAATGTTAAAGAAGATCTTCATGACCCAAAAGATGATTTTGTCGATAATGTCTGCATCATTTCACCCGGATGTTTTATGTAAATTTCTCTGCTAGTATTTTCACAACATCAACCATTGGGAGTTCCATGCTTTCTTCAAATGCAAATGTTGGTCCTAGGTCACGAAGTACTATAGGCTCAAACTTAAAAGAGTTGGATCCATTGATATTTTGGGATGCTTGACCATGTGACACTAATTGAACACTCGAGTTTTCAAGCCCTCACAAAAGGTTCAACTGAGTAATCACTACAGTGGTCAAGGTATGTTGTGCTTTCCTTGTCAGGGCATCTGCCATAGTATTTGCATTTCCTGGGTGATATTGGATCTGTACATTGTAATATTTAAGCAATTCTAGTCAATGTCTTTGGCTCAGATTGAGGTTCTTTTGAGTGAAAATGTACTTCAAGCTTTGATGATCAGTTGATCTCACGAGGCACTCCCTATAAGCAATGTTTTTAAATTTTCAATGCAAAAACCACAACCACTCGTCCTAGGTTGTGGGTGGGGTGATTTCTCTCATAAAGCTTCAACTGTCGGCAGGCATAAGCTATCACTTATTTTCTTGCTAACTTTATAGCTTCCTTCGACACATTGGTCAGGGAAGATGATCTTTGGCAAATTCTTCTCGAAACTCGATATTACCCAACTAAACCTAAAAAGTTTCTAGTCTCAGTAACATTAGTGAGACTTGGGCACTTTGTAACTACTTTTACCTTCTATAAGTCAATCTTAATCCTTTTCTTTGAAATCACATGTCCCAAAATACCACTTCTTCTAACCAAAACTCATGCTTCTCGCATTTTCTATGTAATTGATGTTCCCTCAAAGTCTGCAACACCATTCTCAAATAGGTGATACGTTCATCTCTGTCTTTGGAGTAAATAAAGATATTATCTATAAATACCACCTTAAACTTGTCTAACTAGGGTCTGAAAACTCTATTCATAAGATCCATAAGGGTCGTGGGGGCATTGGTCAAGCCAAAAGGTATCATAGTGAATTCATCGTGACCAAATCTGGTCCTAAGTGCGGTTTTGAGAATGTCTTTAAGTATAATCCTAAGTTAATGCTATCCTAATCTCAAATAAATCTTGGAAAATACTCTTACTCTTTACAGTCGATGAAATAAACCATCTATTTAGAGCAATGGATATTTGTTCTTGATCGTAATCATGTTCAGCTCTCTGTAATCAATACATAACCTAAAGGTTCCATGCTTCTTCTTTACAAATAGAACTAAGGCACCCCATGGTGATACACTTAATCTGATCAATCCCTTAGTAATAGCTTATCTAATTGAATCTTCAGTTTTCTAATCTTTGTTGGGCCTATATGATATGGAGCTTTAGAGATAAGTGGGGCACCAGGGATTAATTCAATCTCAAAATTAATTTTTCTTTGTGGGGCAGTCCCAGTAACTCTTTAGGAAAACAAATCTAAATTCACAAACTACAGGGATATCTTCTGGTTCTTCTTCCTTTGGTTAAGTGTCAATAGCATAACACCAATACCCAATATATTCTTGACATAAGAGCTCACATGCTTTCATAACAGAATTTAAAGGACAAGGTATTTCCTCTCTTTGCCCATAAAACATATTTATCTCCCTTGTTCACTCCTTGAAATAGCCTTAAGGCATTTATAATTTATCTTTACCCCATAAGTATACAACCAACTCAATTCCAGAATGATATCAAAGTCTGACAAGTCAAATTAGATTAAAACTCTAGGGAATACTATCCCATTAATAGTAATTGGAACAAGGTTATTGGAGATAGGACACTAAACTCTAGGGTCATTAGGTAACTTGATTCTGTAATTGGTTTTGTCTCCTTATTTTCGAGATTCAGTTGTATGGCATATCAAGTGGATGTAAATGAATGAGAAGCAACTGAATCAACTAATACACAAAATGGCTTTGAAATTAAAAAGAGAGTTCTAGTAACTACTGCACCAAAGGTGGAAGCTTTTTTCTTGTTCAACGGATAAGCCTTTCCTATAACTATGGCCTTGAAGGTGGGAGCCAGTGTCTATAGCCTTCAGTCTTCAGCGACAGGCAGCAATGAGGTGCTTTGGTTACCACACCACAGGCATTTGTTGGTTCCCACTCGACACTCAGGAGTGGTGTGGTTAGTTCTTCCACATTTCCTACAAAGCTTTGCTAAGCCTGTAGGATGACTCTTGGGAAGAGCGAGAGCAGATTTCTTCTAGTTTATGCTCTCGCTCGGAGCTCCCTGTTCAACCCACTTCCTCTTCTAATTAATAGGGTTCAATGCCCTCAACCCAGTCTTCACTCGTTGCACTTTAGCTGATCATTCATATAACTCTTGATAGGTAAGGATTCGTTGACCAGCTAGCTGGTTGCCAATATAGAAAGCTAATCCTGCTTCAAATCTCCTCATCTTTAGTCTTTTAGATGACACACACTCTTGAACAAACTTGGATCGTTCTTTAAATTTGCTAGCATACTACATCACAGTCATACTACCACTCATCTTTAGTTCCATAAATTCTTTCTCTTTCTACTGTTGAACCACAACTAGGTGGAATTTGGCTCTTAGTTCTTCAAGAAATCTATTCCAAGTGAGGTGAGCCCCAAGAGCCTGCCCTTATCAATGTTCCACCAAATATCGGCTTCGAAAGTTAAATAAAACATCCAAATGTTCATTTTTTCCCCCTCTTAAACCTCTACTGTTGTGAAAATCTTTTCTGTCCCTCTATGCCATGCTTCTAGCTTCACTGGTTCATACTTTTCATCATATACTTTAGGGTTGCATCGCCCATCCTATCTGCTAATTTATTAACTTTATGAAGGATTTCGGAAGGTACTGGGGTTATTCGTTTTATAACCTCAGACATCAAGGCCTATTAATAGTTAGAGTTCCCATATTGCTAACCAACTCAGGAGGAATTGAGGGCATTCCACTAAGGGTTATTGATGTATTACACAAAACTTGGTTACTTGACCCCTGACCATGATCTGAATTTTCTTCTCTGTGGGTTTCTGCATTGTTTTGCACATGTGATATTCTGACTATCTAGTTAGCTGAGTAATTTAGTTAACCAACTATAACCAACATATAAGATACACTTACACAATAGATGCAACGAGCATAGCCCAAGTATTATTAAAACAAAACACGAAGCTTTATTATATTGTTGCCATAATTGCTCGCGTACATACATATTCATGGTTCCACAAAAAATATCACATCCAACTGACCACCTAAGGTCAACCTTTACACCTACCTCCGACCTAAAACACTACTTAGCCCCAATAGACTAAGTCCACCACATGCCCAAAAGTAGGCAGAAATAGTTAACCCAATCGAAAAGACCTGTCTAACTATATGCAATGTCATAACCTGTACAAAATTCATCTATCCAACTGGCTATACTATATATGTGTGGGCTCATAAAGTAATATATCAGAGATGTCAGCATATAATATAAATCAATCTAATGATCCCTAGATGGATCATAATCTATGTCAGACTTATCCTGAAGCTCTCCGCCCGAGTCAAAACTGCTGTCTGAATCACCAATCTCTACATTCTCATTATTATGAGCGAGCTAATGTTCTTTTCATTTTTGGGTCTTTCTCTGAGTCTTCTATGAGGTTACCATCAGTGTTAAACTATGGTGTATCAGGATGATCTATAACAATGTGGATCTCACGTGATCTATCAGATACAAGAATCCCCTCTCTAGGTCCCAATGGCTTTGGGTTGTCAGGTGGCTGAGGAGGGCTTAGTGCAGGTGGTGATGATGGGGGGGTGCAAAGTGTAATGAAAATATGTACTGTAGAATGTCCATGTTATTCCCTCTCGGCTCAAACTCATCCCTTAATAACAGCTCGGTGATAATGTTAGACCAAGCCTCGAGAAATTAAAATCTAAGTTTGTCCCATCCCAAGGCTCGAGTCATCATAAAGTCATGATATCAGGTCCTGAATTCAACATAAGGGCCAACTTGAAATAAGGTCTACAACAGCCTACGTGTATGGCCCATGACACTATGAAACTCAGAAATGGGGTCTTCATGTGGGCTATCACACTAGCGTATAGTAAAGAGATGTGAATGGTCGCAGAAGTACCTGACATCATATTTACCACATATGGATCCATCTAACAAGAAGGAACATAAGAGAAGAACATGGGAGAGATAAACGGGCATTTCTACTATTATAAATCTCTCATACAATAAATCTCCAAGGATATATTAATAGCCTTCACTAGCAAAGCTTCTCACCCTCCAATCTCTACTTTCCATGCTATATATCCCATCAAGGAAGATCAAACCTATCTCTGACACCAAAAACTATAACACCCAAAATGCAACATGTTTCACTGTTTGCATTGTCCTTAATAAAACCCTGAATTAGGACTAATAAATCTGATGATAGAGGTGATAAACCCAATGATCGGGACGCTACCACCATCCGAAAAGGGATGAGGCTTAAAGTAAATACCCTGGAGAGGATATAGTTGAGCATAAATCAAACTCATATACATTTAATATCATAACTAATATAAGCTTTATACATCAGAACTAAGCAATTACCATAAAGTTTATATCTCCATCAACTGAAGATCTCAAGCTTTAAACTATACATGTATAACATTACTATTAATCCATCTAGATCTCTTGCTCAACTTATTTCTCTAGCTAGTTTGCTATCATGAAGGCATTTCACTAGTCATTTGCCTAAAATAAGACATGAAAACCATTTCGAGCTGTGAGCTGAAGCTTAGTACATGCACTCATGTATGGTGAAATGATCATTACATAAATTGGTTGGGTCCGCTTTGCAATTTATTTTAAGTTAAAATAGTGGCTGAGATAAATGTAAAACTACATTGCTAATTATAATTTGGTAATGAGCCCCTTGTAATTGTCATGATCTATGGATAGGTGTGCACCTGCCAAGTCGATCGAGGACTTGGCCTGAAACCACGCGGGTAACTGCAGGGCGAATGCCCTATAGATGATAACTGGTGGTGTTACTAGTTAAATGATAAATCACTGTATAAACTGATTTATTGATGTACTTACAAAAGCGTGATAACTTTAATAAATACACTTTGATTTCTAAAGATACAGGCAATGAACATACTTGGAGTCTTTAGAAATGTAATCTCACTTGATAATACTTCTGCACAATGAGAAACGATAGATTAAGCTCCGATTTTGTTTAAGAAATGTAATTGTAGGTATATGTAATTAGTAAACAACACTAACCTTCATAATTGTAACTGCATTAGAAATTCATTAAAAGGCATCAATAACTCAAATAATTCCACAGAAGATACGTTACATTAAAATGATTTGAAAGCTAAATGAATTAGGGTAGTTTAGCTCAAAATGAATAATGTGGAATAAAATTGATCAAGGTAGAATAATTGGGATCATAAAAGAAAGGCTTTGATGGTTATAATTGAATGTGGATTTTTGTTTTGGCATTCTAAGATGGATAATCAGGGTTTAAGGGAAATTGGAGTGGTGGCAGGCTCAAAATAACTTTAAACACACCGATTTAAACCAATAAACACTGATCTTGAGCTATCAATCTCCTCACTTCTCCAATTTCTTTGCACATGCCATACAACTTAGTTTTCCAAATCAAATAAGCTTCTAAGTACAATTACAGTTGTTATCAATTCAAGGTCCACCTTAGAAAATTCATAACTTTCTATCTTGACCTCAAATGATGACCTAAAACCCCAATATGAAAAGCTTAAGAAGTCCCTCAAAATGTTCATTCATAGTACAAAATACAATTCCCTTAATATGGTTCCTAAAATTGGGTTAGAATGCAACTGTGCATAGGTTTAGTCTATCCTATGCAATCTTAGCAAAATGACCATAACTTTTTCCATACACCTCGGATTAAGGCCATTAGAAGGGCATTTGAAAGCTAACTCATTGATATATCTACCCATAAAAAATCATAATTTTTGGCTGGGCCGATCATTTCCAAGTTATTCACAAAATGACCCTTGTTTTCTGCTAGTTCACAGTCACATTGCTTTTACTTTCTAATTTCTTTTCACATAAATCCTCATCTAAAATCATTCCTTAAATCATATAATAAAGCTTGGGTCCTTCCCATCACTGTACAAAGCCATAATACTCAATTTCACTCTAAAATCATCTTCATCAAATTTTTAATTCTTCTCTTTCTCAACTCACTCAAAACACATCCATAATCTGACATATTTGCATAAGTGTGCAAAATAACCTCAATTAATCAATTGGAGGAAATCTAATAACTCATCCCTCTATGAAAAAATCACACCAAGTCATTTCCTAAGTTAAATGATACATTCAACATTCATTTTCCATCCAAGTATGCACAAATAACATGGTTGTTGCCAATAATAAATTAAACTATGCATAATCGTCAAAATCCTATCTCATAACCAACTTAAATCCACCTTTACTTCATCCAAAACCACACTAACATCATCATAATCATTTATAAAGCTTAGGATTACCAAATCAAATACAAAATAATTCATAACCATAATTTTAACCTAAGCGTGCATGAACATGATCAACCTTAAATTTTACTTGCTTTCCAACTTACCCAACCATCAAAACACTTAACATGAAAATATTACTATGTTATAACTAATGCACAAAAGTATGGTAATAA
>NCQT01091998.1:7440-24989 GCA_002740465.1 Stenocereus thurberi | reverse complement strand
AATTTTTTGATTTCTAAAATTACCACTAAATTAAGCAAATAATGCATATTTCAGGCATCAAAATCAGATTTCAACCACGGATCTAAGAAAATAAAAAAAAAATCAAATTGACAATAAATTACCCATCAGGGTTCCGACAGCTGAGATGGGTGGCTCAAGTGAGGGGGATGGGGATGGGGAAACCGGTGGCAACAGGGCGGCCATCTGGGCGGTGCAGGTGTCAGTTTTGTGGGCGGATCTTATAAAAGTATGGGCAGCTTCTTGGCCGGAATTTGGGATGGTGGAGGTGGTCTCGCTAGCATTTCTCAGTCTCGCTGGTGGTGGCGTGTGCATGCAGTCTATGATGCAGAGCATGGTATATAAGAGGGCTCCTAAGATCGAAATGAAGACCAAAGAACCAGCTAAGGGAAAGGCGATCAAGGTAACCAGATTTCACCTGGCCAAATTGTAGCCTTGTTCTCTTGTTCCAAACCAGAATTACCCATTTTAAAAGATTAGGCGGGATCACCACTAAAACTTGATTTATGGTCAATATTTTTGCTTGGGACGATAGTTAACGTCCTAAGGATTGATCTACAAAGAGCAATCAAAATCATGACAAGTTTGTAATCAACTTAGGCAACAACAAAAGTAACCATGCTTTAGGCCTTGATTAGTGCTAAATAAGATTATATTAGTTGCGCTTAAGCTTATAATCAACTTAGGCAAAAACTATTTTGCAAACAAATTAGCTTAACCAAGTTTAGCTTAGGCCAGCAACTAGCTTACTTGCCTTCTAACTTAAGATGTGAATATATACTTGCTAGCTTGCTTGTTCAATGCAGAATACATGATATACAAACCTCTATTTTCAAGTTCAACTCAAAACTCCCTCAAATCTCCCTCTTATCAATCCAAATCAATTGCTAATTTAGAGTGGCTTCCTTTAATCTAATTCTGGTGGCATTGCCTTTATGATTTGGAGGGTGCATTCCTAATCAACTCAGGTGGTGGCATAGCCTTTATCCCATTTATATCCTCTGTTTTAGTTCTTGTTTCTTACTGATTCAAAGGCCACCTAGTGATCAGATTGCAAACAAGTTCCATTTCTTGAGTTTCCTTCAGGCTCACATAAAAATGGTATCAGAGCATAGCCTAGTGAGTTTTGCTTGTTGTTTCTTAACTTTGCAATCTTCCCTATTTTGAAATCACATTTTCAGCAGCTATAAAAAAACCCCTTTAGGCCCAAACACAAACCCAGCTACAAAAGAACCGAAACTCTATAAAAATAGCCTAGAACCTATTTTAAGCCATGTCTGGGAGAAATGAGGCTGAACCTTCCCAAACTAGGCTTCCTAAAGGGTTATCCCTTAAGGAGGCTCGTGAGTTAGGAAGAGGAAATGCCATACTCCAACTCCAGAAAAATGTCCAAACACTTACTACCAGCTTAGCTGATGTTCTACCTAGATTTGGGGATGATCTTGGAGGGCCAAGAAGAAGAGAAAGGGCTCAGCCTAGGAATGATCTAACTTATGATCATTCATCTTCTACCAAGGATGAACACTCTCTAAGGGGTGGGAGAAGACCAACCAGACACAATGAGGGTGACTTAAGGGATTTGAAATGTGACCCACCAGATTTTGAGGGAACCTTGAATCTGGATGTGTATTTAGAATGAATCCAAATTGTGGAGAGATTCTTTGAGGTTAGGGGCTATTATGATGAAAAGTCCTTTAAAATAGCCATCTTTAAGCTCAAAAAGATGCCTCCCTTTGGTGTTAAAACACCAAAAAGAAACGACCTAGGGAAGGAAAACCACGGATCCACACTTGGCCCAAACTGAAGAAGCTAATGAGCAAGAGGTTTATACTTAGGGGATAGAAGAGGGATCTCTACCTTAAAGTATCCTCCCTAACTCAAGGTAGAATGATTTTGGAGGAGTACATTAGGGAATTCGAGCGACTGAAGATTAGGAGGGGGATAGAAGAGGAACCAGACCAAGTTGTGGAAATATTTCTAAGAGGGCTAGATTAAAGCATAGCTGAAAAGGTTGATCTTTAAACCTACTGGAGTTTTGAGGATATATACAAGCTAGCTGTGAATGTTAAGAGGTGTGAAGAGGAAGTACGCCAAGTTGTGAAAAGGTTTATAAGAGAGCTGGATCAAAGCATAGCTGAGAAGGCTGATCTTCAAACCTACTAGAGTTTTGAGGATATATGCAAGCTGGCTATGAAGATTGAGCGGTATTCTAACAACAAAAAGCCTTTTACAAGCTCACACTCTCGTCCTAACCCCACCAAAGCCCTCTACTCCCCTTAAACCCTATTCTGCCCCTAAAGCCAAAACACACACCAAAACTGATCCAACCAAGGATAAAGGCAAAGGAGTTGTTAGGGAGTTTCCTAAGCAACTTGATGGCAAGAGGTGCTTCAAATGTGACAGTTATGGCCATTTCCAAGCAGAATGTCCAAACAGAAGAGCTCGCACCATCAAAGAGATTGAGGAGATTGATCCGATCGTCATTAAACTGAATAAAGAAGAAGCTGAGGAAGAGGAGGGGGACACCATCTTAGCTCCTGAAGTTCCTGGTTCTCAAAAGAAATTTACACACCACGGAAGTTCCAAGGGAATAAAATCAGAGAAAACTTTTCTTCCACTCCGACTGTATAATAGCCTGGCCCTAAATCATGTCTATTTATTTAATTAAGCCATGTTATTAATTTTTTACATTGATTTATCCCATTTAACCATCCCGGTTGGACGAATTTATTTTGGGCCCCACTTTGCAATTCAAGTTCATTTACGCGACAATTTCAGGTGAATAGATATTAGTCCCCAGTAAACATGATTAGGTGTTAAATTATTTTCATAATGTCACAAAAATTTAATTTTTAAGCATGCAAAAACATTTGGGCCCAAATTCATTGAGTTTGGCTCAATTCATTTGGGTCCGAATTGCGGCCCGATTCATTTCGAACTGTAGTAGCCCAACCATAAATTATCTTTATTTATTCAATTACCTCATGTCAATGATTTTTTCAAATTCATTTATAGCATTTAATCATCCCGTTGGGAAAAAATTTATTTGTGCCCACACTTGGCAATTCGGGTTTTATTTATTTATTTAATTATTAATGAAAACTTTAGAAGAATTGATAGTAGGCCCTAACAAGTTTAATCTAAGTAATTCATTTTGTTTGAAGTAACATTATAAAAATTTAAATTTGAATACGCAAAAACGTTATCATTACAAAGTGTTTTATTTCCAAATCCAACTTTCTTCAGCCCAATTTGAATCCCAGCATGTTTGCTTTCTTAACCTACTAATTACTATGATTAAGCTTAACCATGGTAAGCAAAAAAATCGCTTTTCAAGATAAAAACTCAGCTAAGTTGTTAGGCAAATTTAAAAAAATACAACAAAAACTCAAACCCATCTTCTCTCTCCTTTTTCTCTCTAGCTAGCCCAGCCATCGCCCCAGCTGATTCTGGTCTTTTATGGCCAATTTTCCACCAGCTTTGGGCTGCCTCCAACTCCTGCTGACACCCTAGTGTCACTAGCTACCATCGTCCATCATCAAAACCACTAAACATCACCTCCATCTCTGCTTTTATCAAGCTTGAAGTGAGTAGCCTCAATCTTGATCTTGTTGGTTTTGATTTTTATCTTTATTTTGATTCTTGTTTTGATGTTTTCGATTGTTGATCATAATGTTTTGATAAGAAATAAGAGTTATTTTGATGTTGGCCATGGTAGAGTTGAGTTAGGAGCATGTTAGGGTTAGGATTATTCATAATCATGCAAGCTTTAAGTGGGAAGTTTGTTTTTCTTGGATTCTTGTATTTGATTTAGTGGTTTTAATCTCTAATAATCTTATGAGGATGTTCTTAGAAGTTTTCCAAAAGTTAGGCTTTGATTGATTATGCAAGGGTTTAACCTTCCTTTGATAGTAAGCACGTTATTAGTGTATATTTGATTGAAAAATGATCTTTGATGTGCATGATTTTGAAGTGAAATTAAGTGTGATGGTTTTTTATGGTGATGGGGAGGACCGAAGCCTTGTTAGATGACTTTAAGGCCTAATTCTGGATGGGGAATTGTGTAAAAAGAAGCGACAAAGCCTTGACATTGAAGGCCATAAAATTTCAGAACATAGGGCACAATTTATGATTAAATTAGTAATCATCGGTCCATTGAAAAATTATGATTTTTGATGGGTAGATATTTCAGTATGTTAGCTTTTAGATGCCTTTTGAATCGCCTTAATCCTAGGCCTGTCGAAAAAGTTATGGCTATTTTGAGAATCCTAGAGTGGGAATCGTGTTTCATTTCTAAATGAAAGTATTGCGGAACTTCTTGATCTTTTCACATTGGGTCTTGTAGCCCAATTGAAGGTTGGGGTGAAAGTTATGAATTCTCTAAAGTTAACCTTGAAGCAATAACAATTTTAATTGCACTTGGAAGCTTATTTGGTTTGGAAAACTAAGCTATATGCTATGTGTTACGAAATTGAAGAAGTGGGGAGATTGATAACTCAAGATCAGTGTTTATTGGTCCAAAACATAAGTTTGAAGTTATTCTGAACCTACCACCGGTCCAATTGCATTCAAATCTTTGTTATCCATATCAGAAATATCAAAAACCCGTGATCAATTATACCCATCAAAGTCTTTCTTTTATGATCTCAATTATTCTGCCTTGATCAATTTTACGCCAACATTACTTCACTTTGAGTTAAATGACCCTAATTCATTTAGTTTTTAAATCATGTTGGCAGAACTTATCTTCTATTGAATTATTTGAGTTATGGATGCCTTCTAATGAATTTCTATTACAATCCCAAATTATTAAAGTCAACATTGTTTACTAATTACATATACCTATAACTATATTTCTTAAATAGAAATCGGGGCCTAGTCTATCATTTCCCATTGTACATAAGTATTATCAAATGAGATTGCATTTTAAAGACTTCAGGTATGTTCATTGTCTGTATCTTTAGAAATCAGCATGTATTTATCAAAATTATAACGTTTTGGTAAGTGTATCAATGAATCAGTTTAATCAGTGATTTATCACATAATTAGTGACTCCATCAGTTATCAATTACAGGGCATAGTCCTTCAGTTACCCGCGCAGCTTTAGGCCAGGTCCCGATTGCCTTCGCAAGTGCACACCTATCCACAGATTGTAACAGTTATAAGGGTTCACTGTTAGATGATAACTAGCAATGCAGTTTTACATTCATCGTATTCACTGTTTTAACTTAAAATAAATTGCAAAGCGGGCATCTAACCAATTTATGCAGTGATCATTTAACAATATAAGAATGTATGTACTGAGTTTCGGCTCACAGTTCGAAATGTTTTCATGTTTTGTTTTGGGCAAACGCTGAGTGAATCGCCCTAATGCTAGCAACTCAGCCGAAAAGTATGCTGGCAAGTTAGCCAAAGAGAATAACTAAGCAAGGGAAACATGGATGAATCAACAGTGATATAGAGCATGCATACTTTGGAGCCATATTTTGTAATCTTCAGTGCATAAAAGTGTGAGTTTTTGGTGAATTGCTTTACTGTACTGTATATATACCTTATGTTAGTTAATGAGTATGATTGAAGTTATGTCTGACTATGTTAGCTCTAGTACACTTGCAGCAAACCTTGTCCTTTTGGGACGGTGGCAACACCCGATGATTAGGTTTATCAGTTATAATTGAGGGAATCAAAATAATTATGGCAAACAATGAAGCATGCTTAATTAGGGGGTGTTACAGATTCAGCATCAAAGCTAAGGTTTTAAGGGCCACTGTGAGTTATCAAGTGTTTATGAGTTAGCTATTAACGTGTGTATGAGTTATAGTGGACCAGTTAAATGAGCTATTGACTATAAGTTCATATGTATGGGCATATAAGGAGGAACCATTTTCATTTGGGTCATTCAATCATTTGGTAATGCCCTGAGATTCGAGCATTAGCAAGGTGGAGTGTGAAACCATTTGGGTGGCTTGCTATTAAGGCATACTTTCATTTATCTGGGAGTTGTACTATATGTTTCATTTCTCTCATTTGTTCAAAGTTTTATAATCGTGCACTGTGGCTGTGCGACCCATTGAGTTATGAACTCCAGCGTGTGGCCGTTAAGCTATTAAAGTGTTTCTTTTCATTTCATGTAGCTACTGTAAGGCTTTAAGCTGGGTTTTAGTTAGTTTTTAGGCAGAACTCTGTCTGTTTTGCCCTATGATTTGAGAGTTTTAATGAGGTGTGTTAATATACCTGATCTTGGGTACAGTAATGGTTGAAACCCGATACGAGGATGCCATTTGCAACTTCTTAAGGATTAATACAGTGTCAACTTAGATGTAAACCTTTAGATGAGGAAATGCCTTATTGGGTAATATCTTTGAGCTGAACAAGTATGAAATGAACATTACAATGAGTGCTTATGTCTTGTGATAAGAGTTAGTAGATTATGGTATGCTACTTGACATTATGTGGGTGGTATGAGTAAGATTAACCTTGAATTACTCAGAGGCTTCATTTCTTTGCCACTAACACTCTCTTGATCTGTAACAGAGTGTTTATTAAAAAAAAAATTCTCGTCTATGGTCTGTGGGGAGTTCTTTAAACACATCTAAGCAACCTTTCTTATAGGTGATTCAAACCTTGATAATCATAATTGCTTACTTCTCTGTTTTCATAGTGGAGCCTATAATGACCCTTGGTGTGCATTACTATGTGATTTGCAGTTTTTCCTAAGTATGTTTGACCCATTCTACTTGCAATTCAGTCATCACTCTATTCAGATTTTTACTGTCACCTACCTTAACTTCTTGCTTCTATTTGGGCACTATTCATTTATTGTTTAAAAACCCTTTGGTTGCTTCAGACCCAGTTATTGAGCGCCCTTTGAGCAATTAAATGGATCCATATTATTCGTGTTCCTATAGCATCGTAATGTCGTGTTTTCATACTACTCTATGGTCGTGACTGCATATCATTACTTAAGTTATTTTGGCAACCCTTTCTTACTAGTACAACCTATCATATTATTGATGAACAACGATTTGTGCTATTTTCATCTGCCAGCAGTTTCGCAGTTTATATGCCTACCCAAGACTTCCATTTGCTGTAGAATGTGTTATTGATGGATGCTGATGCTATCATGTTCAGTCATAAGACTACCTCCTTCATCTTGATGTATTGGCCTTTCAAACACCAGATGAATAAAATTTTCCTTCTGGTGGTGTTGACCCTCATAATCGTCATTTTACTTACCTATGGTATGATATGACTTTCAAATGCCTCTTTGGTAATCTGTTAGATATCTTCACCTTCAGTACTTAATACTCCCTCTTAACTTCATAACATCATTCATTTACTTCACTATCATAACTATCATGAATAAACTACATGTCTTGTATATGCAGGTCTTTATGTGCCTTACCTCTTTCATTGCGAATCTTTGTCCTTTCATTCATTTAGCTTACATGCTAGTCCTTTATAATCAATAATGAAATATCTTTGTAAGAGTTCACGGAGTGGTTACATCTCTTTACACTTTAGATTGTCCCCCTGTCATTTAAATTTAGTGAGACCAGTAGGTAGCTGAATGCATTATCTTTTATAAATATGCATCTATTAGTATTGTTGGAACCATATTCATTAAGCACTCAATGCAGTTTGAATGACAGACCTTGTTATCATTATAGGGATGAACTGACCATGTATATATAGAAGATGACTTGTAAAGATCTTAAGGTTAGCTTGTGGAATGAGGAAAGAGTTAACGTGTGTTTCTATGGCTAAGGGAAGAAAAACCTTATTTTCGCCCTAATTACACTGTGCAAGCAAGTGAGTTATCGTGTCAGTAATGCATTGAATATTAGTGATATGCAACCACACTCGGTATATACATATCTATAATTACAGTTGTGAATTCAGAGATGTTTCATCTGAGGACTTTCAGGACTGTTTTCCCCCAATAAACATTGATTTTTAGATCAATCTATTTCAAGGTGCTCAATGCATTTTGAAAGGCCCTATCATATGACCCCCAGCAGAGTTCAAAGAACTAAAGATTTAGTAAGATAAGTTGTTACAGAAGAGAGTTATTTAACCAAGGGTGTCACCGTAGGAAACTCTAGTTTCATATGCGTGAAGAATAAAAGTAGAACCTTCTAGACGTGTATAGTGTACAGAGAGTTTAACAAGATCACTATCAAAAATAAGTTCCCTATACCTCAAATAAATGATTTATGGGATTAACTTCTAACAACAGAAGCCTTTTTCAGGAATAATTTGAGGTCCGTATATCACACCTAAACCATACAACCACAGTTTGTCTTTTACAAGAGTGCCATTTTATAGTAATTCTTATAATTGTTTGCTTGTCTTATCTTCGAAACGTAATACTATCCAATATTGTTTAATCTCCCTTGCATTGCAACCTAATATTTCCTATTAGCATGATCTTCCATGTCTTTGCAAATCTATTGGTAAATGTCCAATACATATTTGTTTGACCTTATATGGTCATCAACATTCAAGTGCTCTAGACCTTCACCATTTTTATTTGATGATCATGAGTTCTACTTCATTCCGTTGAGAGCCAATTCACACATCTACCTTACATCTCATTTATTCATAATTATAAGCTTGTATAACTTGTTTTGAATTTATAATGTAATTCAACTCTTATTGTTGTGGGTGATTGCAATTGTCATAATCCCCTTACTCTCCTTATTTTGAACTCCAACTCCCACACATGTATCTTACATGCTCATAAATAAACTCTAGATTTTTTATTCAATCTTATTGCTAGACTTGAATTGGTTTCATATGAGCAAAGGCACGTTTCTAATGTCACTTGGTCAATCTATTTACTTATCCATTGGTACTTTGCTCGTCCAATCTATTGATCTATCCATTGCACTTTACCGGTTCAATCTATTGATCTATTTATTACACTTGTAATTCTCACACCTATATCTTATATCCTCATAAGTAAACTGTAGTAATCCTTATTTAATCTTATTGCCATACTTGATTTGGCTCCATATGAGCAAAGACATGTTCCCACTGCAGCCTATTCAATCTATTTATCTATTCATTAGACCTTACTTGTTCAAGCTATTCATTTATCCATTGTATCTTGTTTATCTAATCTATTTCTCTATTTTTTGTATTTTGTCTGGTTATTCCCTCGATTACATTTATCCTATCAACGGTATCTTGAAAGTCATCATGTTGGAACTTCGTTGATGGCCATCTTATTTTAAATCATCAGCTGAACTCAAAGGTAACTTTGCCATCTATCTTCTAGGATGAATATGTGTTGGATCCTTTATAATCAATATTTATAAACCATGGTTCTTGTGGTATTATGGTTCAGAATTCTAGATACACTCATGGTCATCTTTATTCTAGCCAGTGTTGTCAAATACATTTGCATTCTCCGAATAGATGTGTTCTCTCATGATAATCTCTCTTTTATTAGCCTTTTCGAGTCTCAGTGTTCATTTCTTTTGTATGCAATGATTCACTTGGCTAACAATCCCATCACTCTCATCCTTAATCACAGCCATTTCATCACCCATTATCAACCAGGAGCGGATCCTTAAGTACTCTAATGAGGGCGTAGTCTTAAGCACTGTCTATTTATATTTTAGTAAGCTAGAAGAAACATTGAGTATAAGGTCAGAGCTAACCCAAGCAAGCATTAAGAGGGAAATACAAGGTCGACAATAGAGCTGTGCTGGCAAAACAAGGAAACAACCAAAGCCTCAGATAGGTTATAGAGTATTTCAAAAGGCTTTTCGAGTTAAAAGTAATAAAAGAGCAAGTATCCAAGGACAGCTAGGGACTAGTTACATTGGGCCTTATGATTCATTAAAATGTTAGATCTTCTAACTTGTTGACTGCACCTGCCTGTTGAACCCAGACACGTACTAAAACTAAACGTGTTTTTTAACTCGTAATAGTACCAGAATACTTATCAGGGAATACAACAGTTTTCATCAGTGGATAAGGTGATGAACTAGTGGTGAGCACCTCCTTACTAGTAATAAGGTTCTTTTCTTTCGAAGATAATATCAATTTTGAACCTAAGTAATTGCGTTCATTGAAGCTACTATGTGAGAAGTACCTGGATCTCCTCCTAAAACATGGGATTAAGCAGTTATGCAATACGCAAACACCTTTAATCCCAAATATTTGTACCCAGGTCTGCCTATATTACTCAAACACGCGCATAATGTGTTTCTTACCCTATAACTCAGGCAGTACATTTCAGATCCTGACCATGCTCTTTTAACTAGACCCTTTGCGGTCCCTGAGGATCTTACATTTGAAGAGCGCATAGTTCAGATAGTAGATCACAGGAATAAATACCTACACATCAAGAAGATACCTTTAATCAAAGTATATTAGCAAATCATACCCTCTCAGAATCCAGTTAGGGAAACTGAGAATGTGATGTAAGCTTAGTACACACATCTATTTAAGATAAACTTACATGTTTTGGCAAAATTCTTAAGTTTCGAGGACGAAACTCTTTAAGGGTGGAAGGCTGTAATAGCCCGACCCTAAATCATGTTTATTTATTTAATTAAGCCATGTTATTAATTTTTCACATTGATTTATTTCATTTAATCATTCAAGTTGGGCGAATTCATCTTAGCTCCACTTTGCAATTCGAGTTCACTTACGTGATAATTTCGAGTGAATCGATATTAGTCCCCAGTAAATATGATTAGGTGTTAAATTATTTTCATAATGTCACAAAAATTTAATTTTTAAGCATGCAAAAACATTTGGGCCCAAATTCATTAAGTTTGGCCCAATTTATTTGGGCCCGAGTTGCGGTCCGATTCATTTTGGAATGTAATAACCCAACCTTAAATTATGTTTATTTATTTAATTCATGTTAATGATTTTTCTCAAATTTATTTATCGCATTAAATCGTCCCGTGGAGAAAATTTTATTTTGGCCATCACTTGGCAATTCGGGTTTTGTTTATTTATTTAATTGTTAACGAAAACTTTGGAAGAATTGATAGCAGACTCCAACAAGTTTAATCTAAGTGATTTATTTTGTTTTCCATAACATTACAAAAATTTAAATTTGAGCACACAAAAACGTTATCATTATAAAGCGTTTTATTCCCGAATGCAACTTTCTTCAGTCAAATTTGAAGCCCAACATGTTTGCTCTCCTAACCTAACTAATTACCATGATTAAGCTTAACCACAGTTAGCAAAAAAAAATCATTTTCAAGATAAGAACTCAGCCAAGTTGTTAGTCAAGTCAAAAAAATACAACCAAAACTCAAACCCATTTTCTCTTTCCTTTCTCTCTTTAACCAGGCCAGCCTTCTCCCCCAGCTAATTCTGGTGTTTTATAGCCACTGTTTAACGAGTTCTGGGCTACATTTGACTCCCCTAATACCCTAGTATCACTAGCTACCATCCTCTATCTTCAAAACCACTAAACATCACCTCCATCTCTACTTTTATTAAGATTGAAGTGAGTAACCTTAATCTTTATCTTGCTGGTTTTGACTTTTATCTTTATTTTTGATTCTTGTTTTGATGCTTTTGATTGTTGATAATGATGTTTTGATAAGGAATAAGAGTTATTTTGATGTTAATTATGATGGAGTTGAGTTGGGAGCATGTTAGGTTTAGGATTATTCATAATCATGCAAGCTTTAAGTGGGAAGTTTGTTTTTCTTGGATTCTTGCATTTGATTTAGTGGTTTTAATCTGTAATAATCTTATGAGAATGTTCTTGGTGATCTTAGATGAAGTGTAAGTTGGTCAAAAGTTAGGGTTTTATTGATTATGCAAGGGTTTAACCTTCCTTTGATAGCAAGCATGTTATTAGTGTATATTTGCTTGAAAAATGATCATTGATGTACATGATTTTGAAGTGATATTGAGTGTGGTGGTTTTGTATGGTGATGGGAAGGACCAAAGCCTTGCCACATGACTTTAAGGTGTGATTTTGGATGGGAAATTGTGTGAAAAGAAAGGAGAAAGCCTTTACAGTGAAGTCTGGAAAAATTCTAAAAATAGGGCATGCTTTATGATTAAACTGGTAACTATTGACGCATTAGAAACTATGATTTTTGGTGGATAGATATTTCATTGTGTTAGCTTTCAGGTGCCTTTTGAATCACCTTAATCCAAGGTCTATGGAAAAAGTTATGGCTGTTTTACCAGAGCTGTGTAGGTCGGACCAAAACTGATATGCTTGTGTTCTAGTCCCATGTTGAGAATCCTATAGTGGGAATCGTATTTGGTGTTCTAAATGAAAGTGTTGTGGACTTCTTGATCTTTTCATATTGGGGTTTTGTAGCTCAATTAGAGGTTGAGGGTGAAAGTTATGAATTTTCTAAAGTTGACCTTGAATCAGTAACAATTTTGATTGCACTGAAAAGCTTATTTGGGTTGGAAAACTAAGCTATATAGCTTGTGCTACGAAATTGAAAAAGTGGGGAGACTAATAACTCAAGATCAATGTTTATTAGCCCAAACGGATGTGTTTGAAGTTATTCTAAACCTACTACCAGTCCAATTGCATTCAAACATTTGTTATCCATCTCACAAATATCAAAAACCCGTGATCAGTTATACCCATCAAAGTCTTTCTTTTATGATCTCAATTATTCTACCTTGATCAGTTTTATGCCAACATTATTTCACTTTGAGTTAAATTACCCTAATTCATTTAGCTTTCAAATCATGTTGGCAGAACTTATCTTCTATTGAACTATTTGAGTTATGGATGCCTTTTAATGAATTTCTATTACAATCACAAATTATTAAAGTCAACATTGTTTGCTAGTTGCATAAACGTATAATTATGTTTCTTAAATAGAAATTGGGGCCTAGTCTATTGTTTCCCATTGTGGATAAGTATTATCAAATGAGATTGCATTTTAAAGACTTCAGGTATATTCATTGTCTATATCTTTAGAAATTAGTACGTATTTAACAAAATTATAATGTTTTGGTAAGTACATCAATGAATCAGTTTTATTAGTGATTTATCACATAATTAGTGACCTCATCAGTTAGTAGTTACAGGGCATAGCCCTTCAGTTAACCGCGCGGCTTTGGGTCAGGTCCCGATTGGCTTGGCTAGCGCACACCTATTCATAGATCGTAGCAGTTACAAGAGGTTCACTATCAGATAATAACTGGCAATATAGTTTTACACTGATCTTTTTCACTGTCTTAGCCTAAAATGAATCGCAAAGCGGGCGCCCAACAAATTTATGAAGTGATCATTTAACTATACCGGAATGCATGTACTGAGCTTCGGCTAAAAGGTAGAAATATTTTCATGTTTTGTTTTAAGCAAATGCTCAGCGAATCGCCCTCATGCTAGCGAGTCAGCCAAAAAGCATGCTAGCGAGTCAGCCGAAGAGAATAATTAAGCAAGGGAAACTTGGATTAATCAACAGTGATATAGACCATGCATACTTTGGAGCCATATTTTGTAATCTTCAGTGCATAGAAGTGTAAGCTTTGTGGTGAATTATTTTACTATAGTGTATATACCTTATGTTAGTTAATGAGTGTGGTTGAAGTTATTCCTGACTGTGTTATCAATAGTACACTCGTAGTAAGCCTTGTCATTTTAAGGCAGTGGTAACACCCCGATAGTTGGGTTTATCAGTTATAATTGAGGAAATCAGAATAATTATTGCAAACAGTAAAGCATGCTTAATTAGCAGGCATTACAGATTTGGTATCAGAGCTAAGATTTTAAGGCCACCGTGAGCTATCAGTTGTTTATGAGTTAGCCATTAAGGTGTGTATGAGTTACATTGGACCGATTAAATGAGCTATTGACTGCAAGTTCATATGTATGGGAATATAAGGAGGAACCATTTTCACTTGGGTGATTCAATCAATTCGTGATATCCTGAGATTGGAGCATTAGCAAAGTGGAGTGTGGAACGATTTGGGTGGCCTGCTAGTGAGGTATACGTTCATTTATCTGGGAGTTGTATTGTATGTTTCATTTCTCTCATTTGTTTAAGTATTTGTAATCGTGCACTCCGTGTGTGTGACCCATTGAGTTATGAACTCCGACGTGTGACCATTAAGCTATTAAAGTGTTTCTTTTCATTTCATGTATCTATTGTAAGGCTCTAAGTCGAATTTTAGTCAATTTTTAGGCGAAACTCTGACCGTTTTACCCTATGATTTGAGAGTTTTGGTGAGGTGTGCTAATATACTTGATCTTGGGTACAGTGATGGTTGAAACCCAATGTAGGGATGTCATTTTCAACTTCTAAGGGATTAATACAGTGTCAAGTCATATGTAAACCTTTAGATGAGGAAATGCCTTATAGGGCAATATCTTTGAGGCGAACCAGTATGAAATGAACATTACAATCAGTGCTAATGTCTGGTGATAATAGTTAGTAGCTTATGGTGTGCCACTTGGTGTTAGGATTAACCTTGAATTGTTCAGAGGCATCATTTCTTTGCCCCTAACACTCTCTTGATTTGTAATGGAGTATTTATAAAAAAGAAAATCATAATTGTACAAAGCCTTGTTATATGGCTTTAAGGTGTGATTTTGGATGGGGAATTGTGTGAAAAAAAAGGAGAAAGCCTTAACAGTGAAGGCTAGAAAATTTCTAAAAATAGGGCACGCTTTGTGATTACACTGGTAATTATGGGCACATTAAAAATTATGATTTTTGGTGGATAGATATTTCATTATGTTAGCTTTCAGATGCCTTTTGAATCACTATAATCTGAGGTCTGTGGAAAAAGTTATGGCCGTTTTACCAAAGCTGTGCAGGTTAGACCCAAACAGACATACTTGTATTCTAGTCCCATTTAAGAACCCTATAGTGGGAATCATGTTTGGTGTTCTAAATGATAGTGTTGTGGGACTTCTTGATCTTTTCATATTGGGGTTTTGTAGCTCAATTGGAGGTTAGGGGTGAAAGTTATGATTTTCTAAGATTGACCTTGAATTAGTAACAATTTTGATTGCACTGAGAAGCTTATTTGGGGCGGAAAGCTAAGCTATATGGTATGTGCTATGAAATTGAAGAAGTGGGGAAGTTGATAACTCAAGATCAATGTTTATTTTTCCGAACCGGTGTGTTTGAAGTTGTTCTGAACCTACCACCAGTCTAATTGCATTCAAACCTTCGTTATCCATCTCGCAAATATCAAAAAGCCCGTGATCAATTATACCCATCAAAGTCTTTCTTTTATGATCTCAATTATTCTACCTTGATTAGTTTTACGCCAACATTATTCTACTTTGAGTTAAATTACCCTAATTCATTTAGTTTTCAAATCTTATTGGCAGAACTTATCTTCTATTGAATTATTTGAGTTATGGATGCCTTTTAATGAATTTCTATTACAATCACAAATTATTAAAGTCAACATTGCTTACTAATTACATAAACTTGTAATTACATTTCTTAAATAAAAATTGGGGCCTAGTCTATCGTTTCCCATTGTGCATAAGTGTTATCAAGTGAGATTGCATTTTAGAGATTTCAGCTATGTTCATTGTCTGTATCTTAAGAAATCAGTACGTGTTTATCAAAATTATAATGTTTTGGTAAGTACATTAATGAATCAGTTTAATCAGTGATTGATCACATAATTAGTAACTCTATCAGTTATCAGTTACAGGGCATAGCCCTTCGATTACCCGCGTAGCTTTAGGCTAGTCTAAATCAGCTTGGCAAGTGTATACTTATCCACAGATCATAACAGTTACAAGGGGTCCATAGTCAGATAATAACTAGCAATGCAGTTTTACACTCATCTTATTCACTATTTTAACTTAAAATGAATTACAAAGCAGCGCCCAATAAATTTATGCAGTGATCATTTAACTATACAGGAATGCATGTACTGAGCTTCGGCTCACAGTTAAAAATATTTTCATGTTTTGTTTTATGCAAACAGTCAGTGAATCCCCCTCATGCCAGCAAGTCAGCCGAAAAGCATGCTAGCGAATCAGCTAAAGCGAATATGTAAGTAAGGGAAACTTGGATGAATTAACAGTGATATAGATCATGCATGCTTTGGAGCCCTATTTTGTAATCTTCAGTGCATGGAAGTGTGAGCTTTGTGGTGAATTACTTGCTGTAGTGTATATATCTTATGTTAGTTAATGAGTGTGGTTGAAGTTATTCCTGACTATGTTATCTCTAGTACACTTGCAGCAAGCCTTGTCCTTTTGGAACGGTGGTAACGCCTCGATAATTGGGTTTATCAGTTGTTATTGAGGAAATCAAAACAATTATTGTAAACAGTGAAGCATGCTTAATTAGCAGGCGTTACAGATTTGGTATCAGAGCTAAGATTTTAAGAGCCGCTATGAGCTATTAAGTGTTTATAAGTTAGCTATTAAAGTATGTACGAGTCATGTTGGATCAATTAAATGAGCTATTGACTCCAAGTTCATATGCATGGGAATATAAGGGGGAACCATTTCCAATTGGGTGATTCAATCATTTGGTAACATCCTGAGATTCGACCATCAGCAAAGTGGATTGTGGAACCATTTGGGTGACCTGCTAGTGAGGCATACTTTCATTTATGTCGGAGTTGCATTGTATGTTTCGTTTCTCTTATTTGTTCAAGTTTTTGTAATCGTGCAATCCGAGTGTGTGACCCATTGAGTTATGAACTCCGACGTGTGGCTGTTGAGCTATTAAAGTGTTTCTTTTCATTTCGTGTATCTATTGTAAGGCTTTAAGCTGGGTTTTAGTCAGTTTTCAGGCGAAACTTTGTCCATTTTGCCCCAGGATTTGAGAGTTTTAGTGAGGTGTGTTAATATACTTGATCTTGGATATAGTGATGGCTGAAACTAGTGTGGGGATGCCATTTGCGACTTCTTAAGGGATTAATACGGTGTCAAGTTAGATGTAAACCTTTAGATGAGGAAATGCCTTATGGGGCAATATCTTTGAGGAGAACCAGTATCAAATGAACATTACAATGAGTGCTAATGTCTTGTGATAACAGTTAGTAGCTTATGGTGTGCTACTTGGCATTATATGTATGGTATGAGTAAGATTAACCTTGAGTTGTCTAGAGGCATGATTTCTTTTCCACTAACACTCTCTTGATTTATAACGGAGTGTCTATGGAAAAAAAAAAAAAAAATTCTCGTATGTGGTCTGTGGGGAGTCCTTTAAACACATCTGAGTAACCTTTCTTATAGGCGATTCAAACCCTGATAATCATAATCGTTTAATTCTCTGTTTCCATAGTAGAGCCTATAATAACTCTTGGTGTGAAGTTACTGTGTGATTTGCAATTCTTCCTAAGCATATTTAACCCATTCTACTTACAGTTCAGTCATCACTTTGTTCATATTTTTACTGTCACCTAGTTTAACTCCTTGCTCCTATTTGGGCACTATTTATATATTACTTACAAAGCCTTTGGTTACTTCAGACCCAATCATTGAGCGCCTTTTGAGCAATTAAATGGATCCATATTATTCGTGCTCCTATAGTATCATAACGTCGTGTTGGCATACTACTCTATGACCGTGATTGTATGTC
>NCQT01091982.1:23723-35252 GCA_002740465.1 Stenocereus thurberi | reverse complement strand
CGGTGGAATTCTATATCTAATAGATTTATGAATGAAATATGAGAAGTGGAAAAAGTTGTGACTTAGAAATCATATTTATCAGACCAAATTATTGCAGCTTATGCTATTCTGAACTAAGATATATCTCTCTTAGCCTCAAAACTTTATTACTCACTCTATGTAGAATATATCAAATGTATTTATCAAGCCAATCTAGTGTATTCGCTATTATCTTGAACCCAACTAAACATTAGCAAGCCTTAAACCTGTATTAGCAACCTATTTCAGAAAAGGTTACAACCACTCTTTCATTTGTCACCATCAAGGCCTTTTCCTTTATAATCTCATTTATGTCATTATGGCCTATTTTGCTTTAATTTGCTTTATATCGGATATAATTACTTTTATTAATTCAATTTTGAACTTATATTGAAATATTCAAGTTATGTATACCATTTAATTACTTAATTTCTATTGCACATACTTTTACTTACTTAATTATGTGAGTCAGGATTATTTACTGACTATACATACCTACAATGACATTTATGAGACAGAGTCAAGGTCGAGTTACCGTTCCCCATTATGCATAAGTTTTATCAAGTCAGAATATATTTATCAAGTCAGATGACATTTATGAAACAGATAACATTTATCAAGTCAGATGACATTTTTTTTTAAAGACTTAAGGTACGTCAATTGCTTGTGTCTTCAAAAAGCAGAACATATTTATCAAGTTACAACTTTTAATGATTTTATCAATGAATAAGTTTATACAGTGATTCGCCATTTAACTTGCGACCCCGTCATTTACCATCTATAGGGCGTCAGCTTATCATTCACACACATGGCTGTAGGCCAACTCTTGATCGGATTGATAGGTGCATACCTATGTATGGATCATATCATTACAAGGGGTTCACATCCAGATAATAATGAGCAATTATGTTTCATATTACTTTCATTTTCATTGTTATTGCCAAGTAAATAAATTGCAAAGGCGGGTACCCAATAACAGTGTTTCTACGTTCATTTTATAATACAAGAATGCATGTACTGAGTTTTAGCTCACATTTTCGCATTGTTTTCAAGTTTTTCACTTTAGGTGATGAAGTATCAGATGTTTCTCCATTTAGCAAGCCCTTTTAGAAGTCATCAGATGCTCATAGTGGATTCAGTATAGCATGAATGTCGGGATAAACCTCAGAGTCAAGTTGGGTCTATATTCAATATACTTGTGTAGTGTGGGGTGCAAGTTAGCACATGGTATGATTAAGGCGGTTGTATTGAAGTTGAACTATTATGGACTTTGGTCTTGGATCAATTTAATAGATACTGTGATTGTGAACATGAGTTGCAAGATTAAATGATTTCAGTGAACCTTGTCCTTATCAGGACGACGGTAGTGCCTTCTATTATTAAGTCTTCTACTGCAGCTATCCATAAATCATGTTATTAGCTTTTGCGAGTGTTATAGATTTGATATCACAGTTAAGGTTTTAAGGGCCACTTTGTGAGCTATCAAGTGTTTATGAGTTAGCTATCAAGGTGTGTATGAATTATGCTGGACCAATTAAATGAGCTATTGAGCATAAGTTCATATGTATGGGCATCTATGGAGGAACCATTTCCATTTGGGTGACTTAATCATTTGGTAATATCTTGAGATTCGAGCATTAGCTAAGTGCAGTGTGGAACAAATTGGGTCACCTATTAGTGAGGCATGCTCTCATTTATCTGGAAGTTGTATTGTATGTTTCATTTCTCTCATTTGTTTAAATTTTTGCAATCATGCACGCTGGGTGTATGACTCGTTGAATTATGAACTCCGGCTTGTGGTCGTTGAACTATTGAATGTTTCTCTCCATTTCAAGTATCTATTGTAAGGCTTTAAGCCTAGGTTTTAGCCAGCTTTTAGGTGGTAATTTGTCTGTTTTGCTCCAGAATTTAAGAGTTTCATGGAGGTATATTAACATATATGAGATTGAGTATAGTGATGTTTAAAACCTATTGCGGGAATGCCATTTGCAACTTAGTATATCTTTGGCTTGAATTAGTATGAGATGGAATTACTGTAGGGAATCATGTAACGGTAGTTCAGTAGCTTGCGGTGTGCCACTTGGCACTATATGGGTGGTACGAGTATGATTAAGCTGTCATTCTTAACGTTGGCACCATACATCAGCAATACTTCCATTACTTCCTGGCATTGACTTATTTCTACCCTAATTACCCTGAATTGTTCAGAGGCATCATTTCTTTGCCATTAACACTCTCTTGATTTGTAATAGAGTGTTTATGAAAAATCACATATGTGGTATGTGGGGAGTTCTTTAAATACATCTGAGCAACCTTTCTTATAGCCGATTCAAACTCTGATAATCATAATCGTTTAATTCTCTATTTCTAGAATAGAGCCTATAATGACCCCCGGTATGCATTACTGTGTGATTTACAGTTCTTCCGAAGTATATTTGACCCATTCTACTTACAGTTCAGTCATCACTATTTTTATATTTTTACTGTTACCTACTTTAACTCCTTGCTTTTATTTGGCCACTATTCAGTTATTACTTGTAAAACCTTTGGTTGCTTCAAACCCAGTCATTGAGTGCCTTTTCGGCAATCAAATGGATACATATTATTCGTGTTTCTATAGCACTGTATTGTCATGTTGGCGCACTACTCAATGGTCGTGACTTCATGTCACTACTCAAGTAATTTTGGTAGTCCTTTCTTTACTAGTACAGCCTATCTTATTAATGATAAACAACGATTTGTGCTATTTACATCTGCAAGCAGTTTCGAAGTTTATATACCTACCCAAAACTTTCATTTACTGTAGAATATGTTATTGATGGATGCCATCATGTTCAGCTGTAAGGCCGACTCCTTTACCTTGACGGATCGGCCTTTCAAACATCAGGTGAATAAAATTTCCTTTCTGGTGGTGTTGACCCTCATCTTCATTATTTTGCTCACATACGGGTACCGTATGACTTTTCAAATGCCTCTTTGGTAATCTATTAGATTTCTTCACCTTCAATACGTAATACTCCCTCTCAACTTCATAACATCATTTATTTACTTTACTATCATGACCATTACGGATAAACTGCATGTCTTGTATATACAGGTCATTTATATGCCTTACCTTTTTCATTATAATTCCTCATCCTTTCATTCATTCAGCTCACATACCAGTCCTTTATAACCAATAAAGAAAAATCTTTGCAAAAGTTCATGGTGTTGTTACATCTCTTTACACTCTAGATCGTCCCCTTGTCTTTTAAATTTGCTGAGACCAATAAGCAGTTGAATGGGTTATCTTTTATAAATATGCCTCTATTGCTGGAACCATATTCGTTGAGCTTTCAATCCAGTTTGATTGGCAAACCTTGTTATCATTATAGGGATGAACTGATTGTATACTTATAGAAGATGACTTGTAAAGTTCTTAAGGTTAACTTGAGAAATAAGGAAAGACTAGACACGTATTTCTACGGATCGTGGGAAGAAAAACCCTATTTTTGCCCTAATTACACTGTGCAAGCAAGTGAGTTATCATGTCAGTAATTTATTGAATATTAGTGATATGCCAACCACACTCGGTATATATTTATCTATAATTATAGTTTGTGAATCTAGAGATGTGTCATTTGAGGACTTTGTGCACTGTTTTCCCCCAAAAAATATTGATTTTCAGATCAACCTAGTTTTAGGTGCTCAATCCATTTTAAGAGCCCTTATCATATGACCCCCAGTAGAGTTCAAAGAACTAAAGATTTAATAAGATGAATTGTTACAGAAGGGAGTTATCTGACCAAGTGTGTCACCTTGGGAAACCCTAGTTTTATAGTGTAAAGAAGGAAGACAGAACCTTATGATTGTATACTGCGTGCAGAGAGTTGAACAAGATCACTATCAAAAACAAGTGCTCTATACCTTCAACAAATGATTTATGGGATTAACAGCCAACAGCAAAAGTCTTTTCTAGGAATGATTTGAGGTTCAAACATCACATCTGAACCATGCAACCATAGTTTATCTTTTGCAAGAATGCCCTTTTATAATAATTCTTGAAATTGTTTGCTTGTCTCATCTTCAAAACTTGACACTATCTAATATTGTTTAATCACCCTTGCATTTCAACCCGATATTTCCTATTAGCGTGATCTTCCATGTTATTGCAAACCAATTGTTAAATGTGCAACACATTTTTGTTTGACCTTATATGGTTGTCAACATTTCAGTACTCTCGACCTTCACCATCTTCATTTCATGATCATAAGTTGTAGTTCATTCCACTGAGAGCCGATTCACACATCTACCTTACATCTCGTTTATTCACAATGATAAGCTCGTATAACTTGTTTTGAACTCATAATATAATTCAACTCTCATTGGTGTGGGTGATTATGATTGTCATAATTCCCCTACTCTCCTTGTTTTGAACTTCAACTCCCACACATATATCTTACATTTCGATAAATAAACTTCTGCATTCTCTATTTAATCTTATTATTGTACTCGAATTGGCTTCCTATGAGTAAAGGATGTTCCTATTATAGCTTGCTCAATCTATTTATCTATTTATTGGCACTTTGCTTATCCAATCTATTTGTCTATCTATTGCACTTTGCTTATCCAATCTATTTATCTATTTATTACACGTTGCTTATCCCATCTATCTATTGCGCTTATCTTGTTGCTTGCCGCTATAAAGTCACCTAGTTGAAGCTTAGTTTCTTGTCATCTTGTTTTTAATTCATCAGTTAACCTCGAGTATAACCGTGCGATCTTTCTCCTTGGTTGATTATTTATTGGACCGTTTATGATCCATATTTATAAACCACAATTCTTGTGACATTATATTTCACAATTCATTATACACGTATGGTTATCTTTGTTCTAACCAGCCTATGTTAATCCCTCCTTTATAAATCTTTTCTCGTCTCATTATTAATTTCTTTTATTCCTAATGGCTCACTGGACTACCAATCCCATCATTTTCATCTCTAACCATGCTTATTCTAGCTTCTAATTCACACTTAGAGCAGATCTTAGACTAGTCTGATGTGGGAAGATCATGTAATGCATTAAGAACATCAGAAGAAGACATTTTGATAAGGGCATAATCTTAAACAAGCAGCATTAGAGTAAGCTCGAAGAAGCATCAAGAATGATAAGACAGTTCAAGTACATGCTAAGGTGACACAAGGACTACACAAGAGTCATAGGATCATATTGACCAACGAAGGAGACAATCAAAGTTCAGATGAGATATAAAGTATTCTAAAGGGCTTACTAGTCAAGGGTGTTAGGAGACTGGATATCAGAGATAATTGAATCCTCATTACATTGGGCTTTATGAGTGAGTATCAGATTACTTATTAGGAAATGCAATGGTTTCTATATTTATTAGCGGTCAAATAGAGAACCAGTAGAGTAGAGTACCTCCTTTGCAGTAATAAGTTTCTCTTTCGAAGAGAATATCAATTTTTGAATCAAAGTAATTGAGCCAGTGAAGTCACTAAGGATCTAGATACTCGACCGCAGGATTAAGCAGTTCTGCACTTTGGGCTAATTATACCCTTTTGGAGAGAAGCAGTGAAAACCAACTATCCATACTTGAGGTGGCATTACGTGCATGATCAAAATTATAAGTTTTGAGGACGGAACTCTTTAAGGGGGTAAGGCTGTAATAACCCAACCCTAACCTATATTTATTTATTTAAATCATATTTATTTATTTAATTAATCATGTTTATTCATTTAATTAATTATGTTTACTGATTTAATCAATCATGGTTATTTGTTTAACCAAATCATGTTTATTAATTCAGTTACACTTAATTTATGTATTTATCAAATTACCTTATGTCATTTAAATTTTTCACTTTCAATTATCGTATTTAATCATCCCGGTTGGGGGATATTTCATTTGAGTCTCTTTTTGCAATTCAAGTTTCATTAATTGTTAATTCAGGTTTCATTGATTGATTAAATTTCAGGTTAATCGATATTCGGCCTCGATAACTATGATTGAGGATTAAATTATTTTCCATAACATCATAAAATTTTAAGATTTAGCAACGCAAAAACTTGGCCCTGAAATCGTTTATTTTAGCCCATCTCATTGGGCCCAAATTATGGCCCAATTCCATTAGGTCCAAATTTTGACCCAAAAATATTGGTGCAATTAAATTAAGTTCATTACTATCATTTGTGTCTAACTTTAATTAGCAAAAAGATATTTTTGGAGGCTTAAAAAATCAACCAGGTGAATTTATTATTCATTCTTAGCCAATTAAACACGCACACGCTCACACTTCTCTCCTCTCTCCCTCCTACATCATGGCCAGCCACCTAGCAGGCAACAACTAGCCCTTTTTTGACCACTAGCCAGCCACCAGCCAGCCACCCAGTGCCACCTCTAGCCCCCAACCAGCAACGACAGCCTTCTCCATACTCAAATAACCTCACACCTTAGCTCCTTCTAAGCTCTCAAAAAGGTAGAACCCTAACTTGATCTTGATGTGTTTTTCATTTTTATGATTGTTTTAGTTATGTTTTATGTCCTTGAGATCAAGGGAGATGTTATCATGCAAATTCTATTTACTTCGGAGATGTTGATCATGGTGGAGTTGAGCTTGAAGCACGTTAAGGGTTAGGGTTTGTCATGATCAAGTTAGCTTAAGTCAAGTAATAGACTTGCATTATTTTGAATATAATTTTGTAATCTTTAGTCTTATTGATAATTATGATGATATTTTTGGTGATTTGGAATGATTTCAAGTGAGGATTTATGTGAAAAAAAGAGGAGGAAGGAAAAACAGTGAGGGCTGGACATGACAGAAAAGATGGGTGATTTTGAGATTAAACTGTTAATGATTGGCCCACTAAAAAATTATGATTTTTGGTGGATATATAGGTCAGTTGTTCGGTTTCAAATTCCTTTTGAATTTCCTTAATCCAAGCTCTGTGGACAAAGTTATGGTCATTTTTTGAGGACCGTGCAGGTTAGACTAAAACTTGTGTACTTATGTTCTAACCCCTTTTTGGGAATCCTATGGTGGGAATCATACTTGGTATTCTAAATAAAAGTTTTTTTAGACTTCTTAATCTTTCCATATTGGGGTTTTAGGTCTCCATTTGAGATCAAGGGTGAAAGATATGAAGTTTTGAAATAAACTGACCTGCTTTGGTGTAAATTAGGCTGTTATTACAATTTTAGTGTTGCGTATACTTAGAGGAAGCTTCTGAAAATTTCACTGTAGATTGTCCATATTATTTTCAAATTTCATATAAGATTTCATGAATTTTGGTTGAGTATGTTGAGTTTGGTGATTTTCAGAGGCATTTTGAGTAATTGTGTAAAGAGCAATAATAAAGATTGAGTGAGATTGATCATGCACTCATTTTGTGTATTTCAGGCCAAACAAAGTCATTTAAGTACAAAATGAATATTCATAGACTTTCGTGGAGCTTTTAGCTTGATTAATGGGAAAGAAGAAGACAAGTATACAATTTAGGAGCTTCTTTATGAGCTTTAGATCAATTATGGACTTTACAAGGAAAATACCA
Source organism: Stenocereus thurberi (assembly GCA_002740465.1). NCBI lineage: Eukaryota > Viridiplantae > Streptophyta > Magnoliopsida > Caryophyllales > Cactaceae > Stenocereus > Stenocereus thurberi. The sequence continues at coordinate 27,686 of NCQT01091982.1, read as the reverse complement.
AGTTTAGTGAGCTTAATAGCTTCTATTGAGTCGAATGACTCATTTGGAGTGGAAGTCTATATCTAATGGATTTATGAATGAAATATCAGAAGTGGGGAGAGTTGTGACTCAGAAACTATATTTATCAAACCAAGTTATTGCAATTTATGCTATTTTGAACCAAGATATATCACTCTTGACCTCAAACCTTTATTACTAACTCCATTCAGAATGTATCAAATGTATTTATCAAGCCAATCTGGTGTACTCACTATTATCTTGAACCAAGCTATACATCAGCAAGCCTTAAATCCCGTATCAGCAACGTATTTATAAAGGCCTTTTCCTTTGTAATCTCATTTACCTCATTGTGGTCTATTTTACCTTCATTTACTTTATATTGGATATAATTGCTTGTATTAATTTAGTTTTGAAGTTATATTGAAATACCCAAGTCATGTATACTATTTAATTACTTAATTTCTTTTACACGTACTTTTACTTACTCAATTATGTGAGTAAGGATCATTTACTGATTGCACATACCTACAATAATATTTATGAAATAGAGTCAAGGCTTAGTTATCATTTCCCGTTGTGCATAAGTGCTATCAAGTCAGAACATATTTATCAAGTTGGATGACATTTATAAAACAGATGACATTTTTTTTTAAAGACTAAAAGTACGTCCATTGCCTGTATTTTCAGAAAGCAGAACATGTTTATTAGGTTATAACTCTTAATGAGTTTACCAATGAATTAGTTTATACAGTAATTTATCATTTAACTTGTAACCCTGTCAATTATCATCTACAGGACGTCAGCCTATTATTTGCCCACGCAGCTTCCGACCAACTCTTGATCGGATTCATAAGTGTATACCTATGTACAGATCATATCATTGCAAGGGATTCACATGCAGATAATAATGAGCAATTCAGTTTCATATTACTTTCATTTTCATTGTCATTGTGAACTAAATGAATTGTAAAGGCAGGCACCCATCAACAGTGTTTCTATGCTTATTTTACAATACAAGAATGCATGTACTAAGTTTTAGCTCACATTTTAAAATTATTTTCATGTTTTCCATTTTAGGTGATGAAGTATCACATGTTTCTCCATTTAGCAAGCCCTTCTGGAAGTCATCAGATGCTCACAGTGGATTCAGCATGGCATGAATATCGGGATCGACCTCAGAGTCAAGTTGGGTCTATATTCAATATACTTGTGTAGTGTGGAGTGTGAGTTATGTGATTAAGTTAGTTGTATTAAAGTTGAACTATTGTGGAATTTGCTCTAGGAGTGCTTCAATTTAATNNNTATTGTGATTGTGAACATGAGTTGTAAGATTAAATGGTTTCAGTGAGCTTATCCTTATCAGGATGGTGGCACATTCTATCATTAGGTCTTCCGCTGCAACTTTCCATAAATCATGTCATTAGTTTTTCGGGCTCGTTCCAGAGCATATCATAAGACCTAAAGGTGGGAGGTCAGCAATGAGTTCCAGTTTCTTTGACTAGGCTTTACCTATGGATTAATATCCAGGGCCTAATCTTTTAGAATCCACCTAAGTCATTTGCCTTTTGAGGTTCTAGTTATTTTATTAATCAAGTTGACCTCAACCTTAGTGGCTTCACATAGCCTATATAGCTCTTTAGAAGTATGTTCACTTCTAGAGTTCCCTTAGATACAAGACTCTCATGGTTGGTTAAAGAATTACCTCAATGTCATGTGACTATGTGATTAAAATGACATTATGGGTTTTGATCTCAATGCATATTTGTTATAGTCTAAAGGGATCATAGGATATTGTTTGAACAATTGACTGAACTCTCCCTATGTGTTTATTTGTTCACAAGGAACTTCTTAACAAGATCATTGGGTAATTAACTATCTAAAACTTCAAGGTTAGACTTCAACTACCTTGAACTATCATTGTTAATGACCTTGATAGGCTTGTCAGAAATAGACCCATATTAGAGTCGTAAAATTCGTGCAACTTGTGTTGAGCTTAAAATGCATTTTATACTACTTTGATTCATCGCAAAAGTCTGGAATTTGCGCATATGTTTGTAATTAAAAATTATTCTTGTATATGCAATTCCATGATCAGGAAATATAACACAATTTATGTCCTAAAAAATGTCCATCACTTGCATGATACTTAGCCCCACTCTTTGAAAAAGTAGTAATTTACCACATTATGGAATATTAATTAAATTATCACAATTTAATAAGTAGTAATCTTACTAATTATTTATAGAACAATCTTCAAAGAAGCAAGATTAACTTTGTAGTTTTTATAACGTAACAACTTGTTACAATTGAGAAGCTGAGAAAGCTTTTTCAAAATTATCACAAACCAGGGAAGGGCTAAAAACACTTTTATTAAGAGTGATTGTTGCACGTCAACTATGCCAAAAATAGAAGATATCAATTTTAGAGCTTCAAAGAGTGGTATCTGCCTTATTAATGAGGAATGCAACGAGTAGCATATTAAATGAAGGCTGAAAAGCCACCTCTTCAAGCTACATGACGCCAAGACTTGACTGAGCAGTCATCAGAAAAGTAAACGGACGTCAAGGTCCTTGTATTAATAGCTGGTGAAGAGAAGCATCGAATGGGATATTCTAAAGCATCCAGCATCTGCTTCCTTTAGCTTGTTGCAAGGGTCCAATGGTCAACTCCTATAAATAGGGACCTCCGCTGTAGAAGAAGAGTGCTTAACTTATAAAGAGCTAAACTTATATGCTAAGTGTCATTGTACTCTTGAGTAATTAACTCATTATAATCTTTTTACACACATTTGAATCCTTATGATGTAAGAGGGTTAGGAGAATCACACTTGTAAACAAGAGGGTTGACTAGGAGAGTGATTCTTTGTTAGTGGCTGCTAAGGAGAAATCATTTCAAGAAGAGTCTTGAATGTCATCAAGATCCTTTAGTGCATGCTTGTAGATTGTATTATTTTGGTGTATACAAGTTGGTTGAGTCCTAAACAAGTGTCCTTAAGAGAGGATCTACCATTTCAGCATTAAAGTTCATTTTTCAATGTCCTTAAGTTAGCTTACTCGGGAGCGACAATTGGCATCAGAGCTAGTCTTACCTCTTGTGACTTAACCATTATGTAAGTATGGTGTCTTCCTCAGGAATGCTTCATGACAATCAAGGTAGATCTATGTGTAGACGTCCTTTATTTTGTGGATCTAAAACTTCTTATTGGAAGAGACTTATGCAAATCTAGCTCATGGATCAAGATTATAAGCTATTGATTATAATATCGTAGGCTCTAATCAGAATGATACACATTGTTAGTATTAAATAGGTGGGGAATCCTATTGATTATTACACCCATTAAGAGTATCCGAGAGTGCAAAAAAATTATAAGGCACTTAATGTTATTAGGATATGCTACAAATGCTAATTAGGTTAAGATAATTTTTACATGTGAAACAGCTAAAGAATAATTTTTACATGTGAAACAGCTAAAGAAGTGTGAGATACCTTAGTAACCACATATGATGAGATAAGCTAAGTTAGAGAATCACAGATAAGCTTCTATATACGCCTATAAAAGCTTTTTAAGATGCTTTCTAATAAAAGTTTCAAGGAGATTTACATTTGCACTGAGATTGTTAACAACCTCAAGTCTCTTAGAAAAGTCTATTAAAGAAAAGAGATGGTGGGGAAGTTGCTAAGAAGTCTTCCAAGGAACTAATGGGGAGCTAAGGTCACAACCATAGAGGAGGCTCAGAACCTAAAAACCTTGAAGTTGGAAGACAAAAGCATCAAATGATGAAATTGTCGTATTAGCTAGAGGCTTACACAAAACCCTTGAAAAAAGAAGCTTGACTTTGAGAAGCTTTGCAAAGAGTTATCCTCAAAAGGCAAAAGAGGTATAAAATCATCCTCTCAAAGCCTTAAAGCTAACATTGTTGCCTACTGTGTTTGTGGCCAACTAGGGAACATGATAAAAGATTG